>VUQG01004406.1:0-11530 GCA_015106755.1 Etia nguti
GATGGTGGTACCCAGGAACTTGAAGATCTCCACAGTCGACACCGGGCTGTCTGATATGGTGAGGGGGAGCAGTGTTGAGGGATGTCTCCTGAAGTCCACTGTCATCTCTACAGTCTTAAGCGTGTTCAGCTCCAGATTGTGCTGACTGCACCAGAGTACCAGCTGCTCAACTTCCTGCCGGTACTCAGACTCATCACCATCCTGGATGAGGCCAATGACGGTGGTGTCATCTGCAAACTTTAGGAGTTTAACAGCCGAGTTCTTGGAGGTGCAGTCATTAGTGTAGAGGGAGAACAATAGTGGTGAGAGAGTTAAATCTTAGCCTTCTAGCAACAATATCAAGAGGAATGTAATTTATGCCTGAAACAAACATGCAGACAGATACATAAAGAACAGTGCTTAGATACAATAAGAATGAAAAGTCCTGAAACACGTATCATGGACCCACAAACTCTAAAAAGTCAGCTTATGATCAAGTCCACTGAAAACTGCGGCAAGTTCTCCAATATAGAAAACCCCCCAAACATTGTTGTTTAGATCAACTTTTTTCTCCTTAATGTATTTTTTTAAACTTACTGAAAATACTTTCTTACCATTATTATTGAAAGGATCTCCCACTTTACCATTATTGCCTCAAAACTTTGCATAAATTAAGTGTATAAGTATATTTGTAGCTCTGAAAAATTATATTTACAGTCATGTGAAAAAGAAAGAAAGACATACACCCTGTCTGCTTCCATAGGAATTAAAACCCAAGAGTTACATCTTAGACTCTACAGGCATCAGCGAGCATATTGAATGGTAAAGATCAGGACTGGAAAAAAACAGAAAGAAAAAGAGTGAACATGTATGGCTTGTTTGGAAGGGTTGCTAGGAGAAAACCTCTTCTCTCTAACATGGCAGCACAGCTTAAGTCTGCAAAATTGCATCTGAACAATGTCCTTTGGACAAAATTCAAGAAGTTTGCCACAATGCACAGACCCAAACACAGAATATCGGCACTAATGCTTCATAGAAAATGTAAACCATGGTCGTGAAGGGGTGATGATCCAAGCTTGCAGGCTTGCTTTTGCAGCCACAGGACCCGTTCAGTCGACAATGAGCTTCTCTGTACTTCAAACTATTCTTGAGTCAAATGTGAGACCATCTGTTCGACAGCTTAAGCTTGGAGATCCCACACACAGCAGGAAATTTACAGCAGAATGGCTCAAAAAGAAAAGAATTAAGGTGTTCCAATGACCCAGTCCAGGCCTCAGCTTAACTGAAATGTTGCAGTGGGACCTTAAGAGAGCTATGCATAAATGAATAACCACTGACTTCAATGAATTGAAGAAATGTTGTAAAAAAGAGTGGGCCAAAACTCCTCCACAATGATGTGAGAGACTGATAAAGTTGTACAGAAGATTATTTCCAGTTATTGCTACAAAAACGTGGTTCTGCAGTCTACCAAATCAGAGGGTATACTTTGTTTCTCATGGGACTTCATAGACTCCTGTGATCTTTTTTACATGACTGTATGTGAACATGAATAATACTTCAGTCCACCTTCAGCTGCATTTTACACCCCAAGTTGAATACTACTAGAAATGCAAGTTTTATAAAATTACAAACTAAGATTCATCCAAATATGATCCTATTAAAATGCAACTAAGTTACATTTACTCAAGTGCTCTACTTAAATACAAGCATAGGGTATTTGCCACTTAACAATCGCCTCTTTATAAATAATAGAATATTTACAGTAAGGAAGAGATCCAATGAGAGAACGTTTATTGGGGCAGATTTCATGGTGCTGAATATTCCAGTATGTGCACTCTGTAGCTCGGGACAACTTGGAGATGAATGAATGAAGACGGAAATATTTGCCTGTATATTTAAGATTTAGAGCAAATGTTTAAAGGGTGCAGAATTTGTGTAATTTGTAGTACTGTGTGTAGAGCAAACTTGCAAAATTCTGTAAATAAACTGTATCTGCATTTGTACATGGGTAATTTGTTCATATATATATATATATATATATATATACCCAAGATGGGTCTAATTGGAATGAGAATAATAGTCAGTACTTTGTGTTTGTGCTCCACATGTGAAGCTTTAATCTTTTTCTATGTGTAAAATGATTCTTATAAAACAATAAAAATAATTTCTATTTATACAGTGGACCTTTCATACATTAACTGAAGGGTATAAAACAGTTAATAAATATAAAAGAGTTGACAAAATAGTTTACTACCACTAAAGGTCATATTTGCCTGTTTGTTGTTCTGCTGTTCAGCTTTGGGACTTAATTTATAGTTTCCAGGAATTAAAATAGCTCAGGTTGTCCTTGTCGTGGTATTCCTGTTAAAGTAAGGCATGCTGTGACGCTGGCCTCTTTCCTACCCTTAAAGAATTTATAATCAATCCAAGATGTCATGCATTAATCACGAAAAAGCAACGAAAGACCTTCTTGCGTCAGCTTGCATTGTATTTAATTGGAGCCAGATTTATTCCGACTTTCCCCAATATTGGTGTATCTGATCCGCTGTCAGGGTCAGGAAAAAAATGGACTTTGACTCTGTAAGGCGGAGCTTAAACTTTGGCGACTTTGTCGAAAAACTGTTTTCAGCACGATTTTTCACCCCCCACTTCTCTGCTGGAGTCACAGTTTCTCTCGGATCCGAGCAGTTAGGAATAACGGGACAGCTGCGGCGCCCAGTGCCAAATTGCAGGCAACCAGCGACATGGGTCTGATTAAATTTATAAGCGCGATCATTACCAGAGCGCTTTTTATCCTGATTGCTCTCATCGGTGTGTGGAGAGTGACGCGGGTGAAGGAAGATAACTTTTACTGGTTGCTAACTTTCCTCTTTTTGCCGCTTGTCCTGGAAATGATAATAACCCTGAGGAGGAGAAAAGGAAAGGATTACAAATGGTAAGATGCGGAGCATGCATGTAAGAGTTGGAAACGTGCTGTAAGGCTGTAATTATATTATCCTTGAGTATGCATTAGGTTACTTAACGCCTGGAGTTTGCACAGTTTCTTTGCATGTACAGATGTACAGTATATGACTAAAACTAAGCGCTTGCCATCTCCCCCAAAACTTTATCCCTTCCCCCATCTCCCCCGAGCATCCTACATCCTGCCTGTCCCTCTGCTGCTATTGTTACGCTGTCCTGAGACATTAAGTTGGGGTGGTACCCCTTAAATCATATCGCAGATCGCAGTCTCCCCAGTCTTCCTGCATGCTTGAAATACATTGTGTTGTTTCATTCAAAAACTTACTGCTACATTGTGTTAGACTGTGCATTTAAAGAAGCATCCACTAATCACTGAGGAGGTTAATGGATGCTTCAGAACATCTGTTGTTTTAAACATCATGTTGTGTGGTAGTATTTTGAGGAAGTAAACTAGAAGCAAAGCAATAATAAAATACTTAATATTGTGGCAGCAACTAATGATTATTTCAGACTGGCAAATCTCCTAAAGAACACAATGAAAAGCATCTCTTGTAATCTTATTTACCTTTAAGGGGTATCACTTCTGTGTATGCAAAATTTTTTTACTAATTAGAATTTTTTTTTTTTAAGTTTGAATGCTTCTGGTTATCTTGCAGGTTTTCCCCACCCATCTTTCTGTTTCTCATTAGTATCATTCCCTCCATGTGGCTCCTGGAGCTCCACCACCAGCAGAATAAGAACAGTGAGCCTCAGGTACTCCATGCCAGAAAGATAAATGCTTACTCAGTGTGTAACTTGCTTAAAATAATCTCCTGTTTCTCAAACATGTAATTCAGCAACAGATGTTGGTGGGCGGGAAGTTTGCAGGCTTCCAGCTCTGTAAAGCTACTGTTCATTATACATTCATTTACGGATTCCATCAGATATCACGTTTGCTTCTAGGTTTATAAAGGCTTACCTACAATACAATAATAAGTAGCCTGTGAAATTCACACTGTAAAATCTTCTTTCATCTGTTTCAGTGTAAAAAGCTTGATTCTTTGGATCTGTACAACCTTGTTCAAAACAAGACCTCGGGAAACCTCACGATCAAGGATTCCCTGAAGGTAAGAGTGATGGAAAGAAAAAAGAAAAAGAAGAAAACTGATTTTACGCCATTTGACACCCATAGCCAAGTATATCATGTTGAATAGTGTTGTGAAACTAACAGAGAGTTTCCGAATGAACTGAGCAAATGCAGACAAAATTCTCAGGAAACTTGCTTAGACAAGTCTCTTGGTGCTTACTTCCACTGGTTCTATCTGTTTTGTATTGTTCCCTTTTACAGTGCTCACAGCTGTATGCCTGTCATGTCAGCACTTTAAAGCTGCCACATAATCATTCACGAGAAAGTCACTGCTCCCAGTCAGGAAACAGTCAAGTGCCCACCATAAAAACCATAGCTTGGGCTTCAGGTTTTTGTTCATGAGGCTGAAGTTTTACCTCCTACAGAGCTGTTTCTTGATGATAAGCTAACTGCCTGCTGGCTGTTTCTCTTTGATAAAGCCAAAAAGAAAAACACAAAAATGTTTAGCAAACCATATAATATAAATAAATCTGTCAAGTCTTTTTTAAAATTCGAGATTCAAGGTGATTTAATGGCATACTTCTTGGAAACTCTTTACGCAGAAGTCTGGATTTATTGTAATACTGAAACTTTAAGTTTACAATTTATGTTCCAGAATAACCTCGTCACCAGACACACTGTCTGTATTGCATAAACGTTAACTTTTTTTCAGTTTCTTTAAACAACAATTTGATTGGAAATTAGAGAAGATATAGATATATATAATGATCCTAATTATTTCTATGCACATACAGGTGTAGGAAAATATATATAAATATATATGAACAGCATATTCTCTTTTTAAACATTAATTCATATTAACTATATATTGAAATACCAGCATCCATATCATGTCTTTTCTCAATTTAATTGTGGACTCATTGCTGCCAGGCTCTTCAAGGTCAAAGAATACGAGACGTGGTTATCAGGAACTTAAATCTGATTGTAATTATCTGATTGTGTAATACAGGATCCCTGAAGAGACTTAACTGGAAAGCTTCCTACAGACAGACTGATTGCGAGATGTGTAGAAAAATTTCAACATCAGAAGACTGGGAGTCTAGATTTGACTGAACAATATGGAAAGTAGCCACTAATAGGAAAAACAGAAGTTCTTCTCAAACATAGAGGTCTGAATTGTTGCAGCCAGTGATTATCGTTTTATTTGTTGTTTTGCATCCACACATTTGTATTTGAGGAGTGTCTCGATTTTTCATGTGGTTTTCTTGGTGTTGATTTGCCCATTATACTGACATTTTGGTTCAAAGGAACTCAGGTTTTCTCATTCACGGCAGAATTTCAGTCACATAGTTTGCTTTACTTATGCTCAAATGCTTCTGTAGCACTGCATTTAATTTTATCTAAGGATGGAGAGTATTTGGTAACTAGAGAAGTTATGAATAGCTGACATGCTTGTGATCAAGGGCAAAGAAAAAGAATGGTATTTAATTGTGTTTTGATATAAGAAAGCTTTGAGTAATTTAACAGGAAAGGAATAGACAATATTTGAGATGAATATCACCAGCATACAGTTCAAATGCTTTAGGTAGACAATAAGATGAAGGATAAAGGATCCAACACTCAACCTCTCAGGAACCGCGCTGTTTACAGGTCACAGTCAAATAACTATCAGCAATAAGAACATTTATAAGTCAATAAAAAAAAACTCTATCAGTTGACTGGTCCATCACTATCAAAATGACTGTCAAGAGTAGCATTTCAGTCATTTCTAAATGGGTATGCTTTGCTTCAGATGATGTAAGAATAAACTTTTGATAATGGAAGCAATATTTAATTCAGGAGGTCATTAAAATAAGAGGATTGAAACTTCCTGTGCAGTCAAACTGTTTTGAAAGCTTTTCACATTGATGTTTTTCTTAGAAATGGAAATGTACCAAGTAATGAAGAGAGTGTGTTGAGAAGATGGGAGAAGTACTCTGAAGAGCTCACAGATTAATTAAAAGAGATTGAGGGGAGGACAAATGGAGAACAGGCAGAGGGGAACTTTGAAGACGATGAAGAGCTGAGGGGCAGCTGGCCCAGATGGTATACCTGTGGAGGTATGAAGATGTCCAGGAGAGACAGCAGTGGGCTTTTTGACTGGATTGTTTAACACAATCTTGGAGTGTGAGACGATGCCTGAGTTTAAATACCTGTGGTCAACCATCCAAAGCAACAGAGAATGCACAAGAGTGGTGAAGAAGAGAGTGCAGGCAGACTGTCAGAGTGATTTGTGACAGCAGAGCAGCAGCAACAGTGAAAGGCAAGGTCTGCAAGATGGTGGTGAGACATGCTATGATGTCTGGTTTGGAGAGAACGACAAGAGGCAGGAGGCTGAACGTGCAGATTTTCATTGGGTACGTTGGGTTTGAAGACAAAGTTGAGAAGCTGAGATGGTTTGTTCATGTGCAGAGAATGCTAAGGCAGGAGGAAAAGAGGAAGACCATAGAGAAGATTCATGTGTGTAGTGAAGAAGAACATGGAGAGGGTTTGTGTGACAGGGTGAGATGGAGTAAACATCATATAGATGAAATGAAGACTTACTGGAAAACATAAGTCTGTTTTACTTAGTTAGCTTACAAACACTACATTTCAGGACACCTGTTAAACAATGAGGCCACAATGTAGCTGCAAAGACTTTTACATTTTAAATTGTATGACTTTTAAAACTTGCAACAGTAGCCTGCATCTACATGACTATCAGAATAATCTTCAGTGGTCACATTGCTTTTACAACCACAGCAATTGAGAACATTGAATAAAACTGCAGTTGTAAAAAAGTTACAAATGAAACAGACTTAATTTTCTACGCTGATTGAGCCCCAATACAACAGTGACCAATAACAGTAAGAGGAGTGATTTAAACCAATATATATAAACGATTACTAGACCACAACCACCACACCCATTTCTCCCAGGAGATTAAAGAAAAAGAGGTTTTTTAAAAATGGCTGCATGCTCCAGTTAGTTATAGTGTTTCACTTATAAAAACAATGTACAATGTTGTGTGAGATGATAAAATCACTGAAGGATAATTCTGGCAATGTTCTCCATTTTTCTTACTGTCAACAAATCCCATTGAAATATGAAAACCTACAATGATATCATGTAAATGCCAAGTTTGTCTGTGTTGACAAAGCATAATGTAGCGTATTCCCCTGATGCTAAACTACCACTGTCATCCAAATCTAATATTAACATATGAAAGATCATTTAGTCACATCTTTGCACTAATTGATGTATTTAAGTCTGTTTTAGTGTGGTTTGCAACTGTGTCAGTTACTCTTAAACTCACTGAGCACTTTATTAGGAACACCAGTGCAATTTAATTGAACCCAGTTCATAAGTTGTACGTTTTTCAGTTTTTACCGAAAGTTGCAGAAAAGACAGTTCTGCTGCTATTATCAAGGTCAGAGTGGGTGTTGGGTGAAACCTGATACTTATAACTTGGTCAGTCCATCAGAATTGTCTTTTGACGAATTTTCTTTGGTCAAAAAGGATAGGATTCTCACCCTACCTCTATCCTCTTCTGTTATGAACTTTCTCTTCCACAGAGAAGGTTCATGTTGACATCTGTTCTAATAGGGCTAATTTCTGCATCCTTACGGGTTACAAGTGAGTTTAAACCACAAATGCCAGGATGATGTGTTCAGGAAACTGACGGAGGTGATAAAATGATGCTGAAGTGACTTAGCCTTGTCAGGCAACCACCATTGTCTCCAAATATCTGTTAATGTCTTTTCTTTTTCCAGGATATTGACGAGTTGTTCTCTGCTGTCTGTGCGAATGACTGGATCCTGGCTCTCCATCAGATCCTGCTCATCCTGCTCATTGTGGGGAAGTGGCTCCTGCCCTTGGGAGGAGGGGTCACAAGAGATGAGTTGTCTCAGCTTCTTCTAATCTTTGTTGGTACCGCAGCGGACATCCTGGAATTTACTAGTGAGACACTATCAGATATCAAGTGGGTGACTAATCATGTTCCTTCTCCGTGTGCCTTTATTTTAATATCACACAAAGCCATGTACATGTGTTGATAATATATCAATGCAATAACTGAAATAAGCAGTGAAACTCTTTCTTCACCGTGTGGTTTTTTTGTTGTTTTTTTACAGAGGTGACAATAATGTGCTGGTCTATGTCATCTTAGGTGTATGGACCTGGAGTATGTTGCAATTTCCACTCCATCTAGCAGGTCAGTGCGTGTTAGTGTATCAAAATGTAACTTTAGTACTTATTAAGGGCCTACAACATAAAGACACTAATTCCCTAGTCGCAGGACATAAAAAAAGCAAACAGTCTAAACAGCTTGTTTAGAATTTCATCAAACATCCTATCAACTGCTGGGAGTAAACAGTGAAGTAGATAAGTTGAAGTCCCTAGTGCCATCAAATTATTAACCCTCCAATTTTTTTTCACTTCCCGAGTAACAAAACCAAAGGCCATTGCACAGACAACTGCTACACAAAGAAGTCAGAACTGGGAATTTGTGCAAATAATTAGGGTTAAATGGACAAAGCTTCCAGTTCTCATTTTTCCTGAGAAGAGGAAGCTTTTATCAGGCCAGACCGAACTAGAAGATTTGCTTTTCTGAAACCTAAGATAGAAAAGAATGTACGCTGAAGTCCTGCTGTGTTCTTGAAATGGCCAAACCCTAATAATGATCTCAATTCTCCATAACCCTACCTCATAATTTATAAATAACCCGAGTGATGCAGTTATATGCATCTTTATCATCACAGTGCATTTAGAGCACTTAGTACTCTGTGTTTGCACGCACTCGTATGGGTGTGTCTTTTTTGTGAGATTGACAGTGTAGCCATGTTTACTTTGTTTGGATCTCTTTTAAACACATGAAGAATTGATAGACAAATGCAACATGTTCATATATTTGATGTGCAGAGTTGACTTTGGAAACAGCAATTGAGAAAAAAAAAAAGCTCTTACAGCCAATTTAGAAGCTGTTCTGGAGTTTCTGACATATCTTACAATCCTTAAGATACTGTATATGGTCAAGCATTATAATACATTTTTGAAAGGTTGAGGTTCTTGAAAAGGGTTTGATGATGAAAGGTGTGAACCTCATCAACCCCTCTTCAAAAAAATTAGACAACAACCGCTGAATGCATTAAAGATTAAAGAGTTTAAAAGCTTGAGTTTACAATTACACTAGCAAATGGTTTTCCCCATGCCACTATAGGACAGGAAATCCACCAAAGGCTGTTTATTGTTTGACTTGACTTATTCAAATATATTTGGCTAGCTCTACATATTTAATCTGATAGAGTTTTATACCAGATGCCCCTCATGACAGAACCCCCAGGGAATTTGTGCCTCCTGCTGTCCTCAGATCAGGAACCTTTAGCTTTATATGTGACTGTGTACACTCCAACAAACACATTGTTGGAGTGTAGGTTGGAGTGCATATGTGAAGCAGAGTTTTCACTTCTACGCTAGGTTAGACTTTTTAGGGGTTAAAACAGCTAAACAATGAATGGATAGCCTTTGTTTTTGCTTTTAGCCATTTAAAGGCTAGAAATTATGCTTTAACCGTAGGTCTTAGCGATGCCTCCCCTCTTATCTACTGATCTAATTAAAGAAATACGCTGCTTTAACTGTTTCTCCCTCCCTTTTATCCGACTTCCTTCTAATTGGCCAACTTTCTTATGAGTGGGACTTATATGTTAACTGCTCAAAGCCTGCTGAGATAACCATATTAGGGGTATCCAACTCTGAAAAAATATGAGATTCAGCATTTATAGTGGTCTGAAGCCTGTCGTTTTGGCTCAGGCTTCATTAATGTATATTTATATTAAAAAAAATATCTATCTATCTATCTATCTATCTATCTATCTATCTATCTATCTATCTATCTATCTATCTATCTATCTATCTATCTATCTATCTATCTATCTATCTATATATATATAGAGAGAGAGAGAGAGAGAGTGAGAAAGAGAGCAGAAAGATTTAGCTTCTGAAAAACAATAGCTGGGAAAGTTGCTCTAAATAGCAAATGTGGCGTCTGTCAGACTGCATCAAGATACCTGAATGAAAGCTTCATTTCACTCCCAATCTTTTGCTTTTTGTCTCCTTATTTGACATAGTGGTGAACTCCAAACCTGGCAGAGAGGCTGATCAGGGTGCGCAGGATTCCCTCTTGACTAAACACAGCACTGACATTTGGAACATCGTTCAGGCGCTGTTTATCCAGGACGGTCCTTTTCTGTTTGTCAGGCTCACTGTGATGGCCTGCTTCAAAGTCTTCCACCAGATGCTTGTCTTTTTTGCCATCAAGAACTTCCTAGTGGTTGCACTGAACTTGTACAGGTTTGTTGTTATATGCCAGGACTTCAGAACCTCCAGTGACGATAATGCTGGGAGCAGCGCCATCCCATGACTTTGATGCATAAACAACAAGTGTAAATGGGAGTCTGGGAGGATTTTATACCAAACTTTTCAAAGATTTTTAAGTTAAAAACAAAACTACATCTGGAGCAGGAAAATAAAGAATTGAATGCTCTCTGCTTTCTTCCTATACTTCTACTGTGGGAAATTCAGAATACAGAAAACTCAGACATGCTGAGCAGCTAAGTTCAGAGTCCACTTATGACTTAACTGCTTAATTTCCAGTTCAGTCTATGAAAACCTCTGTCAACTTAGTCATGTAGTACTTATATCCAGTTATGAATACATGATCCAAATGTTAGTTTCAACTATGCACTGTATAAACTGGTTTGTTTGTTTGTTTGAATGAATGACTTACGTGACCAACAGCATACCAGAGACACAGCAAAACAAGGAAACAGAGCAGAACAGGAAAAGGTGTGGAGGTCACAATAATAAATATCCCCATATAAGCAAATAGTGCACATCTACAACACTAAGCCTGTCAGCACTACACAATGCCTTAAAGTAGCTCTAGTGCCTCTGCTTGTCAGTGCAGCATACAATAACTGAAGTCCCAGACTTTTAGGTAAGACTTTTGTGCCTAATGGCTCAGAGGACATGAGGTCACCAAGAACAGGAAAAGAAAAAAAACTCAGACAGGAAGTTCCAGCTGATTAAAACAAACCCTGATGCAGCAGCTGGCTGTTAAAGAAAACAACTTTAGCAGCGTGGATAATTATTCCACACCTTGATTGATGGTTAATTGTATCTCTTGGATGGTGATGCTTTAAAAGTAATTAAAGCCCCCCCCCAAAACCCTTCTTTGTTTTAACAAGTATGAGAAATGTAAAATAATCACTGAAGTGGGTGAATTATCTTATGTTTGTGCAATATCGTTAAAGAGATCAAACACACCGTTAAACTTTACTCAGGTAATGAGCTCTGTTTGAGTTGTATTTAAGACCTTTAAACTTCACCTCAGGCTTTAAGATACCAGCAATTTTTTTTTTCAAAATTTTTGTATTGTTTGAGTGATGCTATTTTTAGCCCATTATTTTCCCAAATTACTGCAAAACATAGCATCTTATCCTGTCTAGT
>VUQG01004406.1:11590-27421 GCA_015106755.1 Etia nguti
TGATGTAGCTCTGCCTCCCGTTACTTTACTAAACAAGCATTTGCTTCAGAATGGCTGTTCTGTGAAACTGATCATTTACAGCAGAATTCATGGACTGACCTTTTCACTCCACAAATATAAATTCAAACCTCTGAGCCCTGCATTTCATCTTACTTCTGATACAAAATAAAAATTATGATGTTCAGCCGTCACTTTACTTCTGCACATTCTCACCTTAAAGTAAAAGCTGAATCACTTTAACAACAAAAAAAAAAAAAATCTTTAACAACATATTTATTTTGTGTAAATTTGATCATTTTTTACAGTAAGTCGATTCTGCAGCCCGTCTGCTGTCTCCCCTTTGTGGACAATTAGTGTATTAAAACTTTGATGCCATCTGTGGGCAGATTTTGACATGTTGTATAATCATAGTCAGTTTTATTTGAGCTTAGAGGGTTTTCAGCTCCCTGTGAAATCACTGTGGCTGCTGTCAAACTGTCACTGGAGTTTGTTTCTTTAAATACACCGCCTATAGAGCAGCCACAGACTGCCACAATGATCCCAAAAAAATCCAAAATAAAAGTTTTGCATCTCAAAGCTTGACAGGTGTGTTGAGGTGGAGTGTTTGCATGCTCTGAGTAAAACAGAGTTAGTTTAACAGCAAGTGAACTCACTTTGGAAGAAATATCCATTCAGAAGGAAAAAAGCATTATTTGTCAACCAAAGCATGTTCTCTTAAGAGAATTTATATTATTGCCCTCAGGTAGGTGCTGTCCAGCACCTGTGAGAAAAACAAACTGCTACTCAAAATCTTTCATATCGTCTTCTAATAGGCTGCTGAATATTGAGTAGTTTTTCTTATTCCATTTTCAGTCCATGTGTGGGGATCTACCCAGACACCTTAAGACTGTACCTAAGTGTAGTTTGTTTATTTATTCCAATTTTTATATGTTTATTATGATGGTGGACTGTCAAACTGAACTGCCCATTGTGGCAATAAAGTTTTCTGAATATACGTGTCACTTTCTGAGCTAAGTCATCATTTCATGTGCATGATGATTACAGTGAAAGAAACTGAACATGGTTGTGTAATATCAGTCACCAGTTTTAGCTTGTCTGTTATTAGGATAAACATGCAGGTATTCAAAGGACTGACAGAGAGACAAAGATAACTGTGAAAAACCTCTGTAAGAGTATGCTATCTGCGCACATTAGCTAGAGCAGTTCTCATTCTTTGTTAGCATTTGATAATAATTTGGTCATAATAAAAGTGACGGTGGACTCAAGAGAAAGCACTGCAGCCTTAAAGTTTACAGAATTCTGAATAGTTTTGAAACAGGTGAGTACACAGGTAAGTGAACTCTTTACAGGTATGAAATGGGGATTTCTGTCAGAGAGAAGACGACAAGTAAGAGCTGACTCAGGTTCTTTCAAGTCGTTTACTTCTTTGTTTCTCTGGAAAAATCAAGAGAGAGAACAGAAGAGAGTGGTGGAGAGCGGGGAGGAAAGTAACTGGTAAGCATATTTCTCTTGACAGGTAACGTCCCACTTGAAAATGCAGGTGAGCTTAGTTTGGAGGAATACACCAAAATCTTTCCAGCCATCTTAACACCATGCAATATTAAGGAGCCAATGATCTTACAGAGTGTGGATGCTCAAACTGGAAAAGCCCACCGTCAGGTGACTAAACCTGAGGGTGGGCAACTCCACCTGAGAAGGGGGAGGCAGAAGTGATAAATATTTTGGCTTCTTTTGCAGATTAACCTAAGTGTGTTTTTTTCTCTGGATGCATATGCATGCTCTGTTTTGCAAATGAAATTTTCAGAACTGAGAACTTGTGAGAAATGTGCTAAAGCAAACAAGCAAACTCTAATTAGGTGTTGGACAAAAAAAGTCCAATGTGTTCTGCTGCAGAGGTGAAAACTGAGTCTTGTCTAACAGATTATTATAGTAATCTACAATCACAGTATCCTTTTTTTATTTACTTCTTTATTAAGAGATAACCACAGTCATCTGAAAAATAAAGGTTTCACAGGACTCTATGCAATCCTTTGAAAAACTACATACACCCTTACTGCTTTCATAAGAATTAAAAGTGTAAGTAACAGCTATAGTATTTTGTTTGGAAGGGTTACCAGGAGAAAAGCCTCTTCTATCTAAAATGAGCATGGCAGCACAGCTTAGGTTTTCTAAAACCAAACACAACAAAGTCCCATAAAAACCTCAATTGTAGCACGATGATGAAAGGGTGACGATTTGGGCTTGTTTTACAGCCAAAGGACCTGGGCACTTTGCAGTCGAGTTGACCATGAACTCCACTCTATACCAAAGTATTCTAGAGTCAAATATGAGACCATCTGTCTCACAATTAAAGCATGGCCCAAACAGGGACTTGAAGAAGTGTCGTAAAAATGAGTGGACCAAAATCGCTCCATATACAGTTATTGCCGTTAAAGATGATTCTATAAGTTACTGAATCATGCATTTAATTTTTGATTAGATAGACAGATCCATGTAAAAATCATTAAAGCATAAAAAATAAATGCAGCAAAAAGCTGAAGTAAAGCGTGTTGCTATTGTGTTTTCCCCCCCTTACCTTTAAAGAAAATATTAAGGTTAGCTGGGCTGCCATCTTGTGGCATTTTACATTTATTACATCCTCTTGCACCCTCTCTTTATATTTTCTACCTCACAGCACAGTATCCATTACTACCTGTTGGAATTCTGAAAAAGAAAAGTACATCTCTGTATCATTCAGCTTAACTATCTTCTGTTAAACGCAATCCTTTCTTTGGATCAGGACTCGAGCTTAGACAGTAACAGTCACAGGGCGGTTGTTGGGTGTGTAATATGACACAGTGAGTGGGGCTGGGCTATACTTTGCTATTGTATCCAAATAAGCCCAGCCCTTCACGACCCTAACCTGGCTGACGGCTACATTTCACTCTTGGGTGGGGCTGGAGCTTTTATGTTATATCCTCACATCACCCACAATCACTGTCACTGCGCAAAGACGCATAAGACATTGAGCGGACAGATTTCGGCTCCTTTGCTCGCCTTTCCCCTCCGTGTACACCGCTGAACGCTCGCTGACCGTCGGTCATGTTTCGCTGTGGGATCGCCTACCCTCGATGCAGGTGGATCATTCCCCTGCTGTTGCTCTTCGCTATTATTTTTGACCTTATCGCCATCTGCGCACAATCGGGATGGGTAGAGGACGAGGACGCCAAGTCTCACTACGCCAGTATGTGGAAGCAGTGCCGCGGCTTAAAAGACAACTGGCAGTGCCAGTCGCTCATGGAGTACTGTAAGTATCAGTTTACCTCACACATACACCATACAGAATAGGCTGTTCACAGATAATCCGAGTAGAGCGAATGGGATGCCTTAATACAGCCAATAATACACCTCGAGTCAGTTTGAAATTCCACATTCACATATTGTAACTTCAGGGTGTTGGCCTCTGCTAAAGAAGTCCAGGCTGAAGGGAGGAGGGAGGCCTGCAACAGTCAGGCAAGCGGGCGGAATGAACTTTGGTCTCCATGAGCATTAACTCTTTTCTCGTTTATCACCTCCAGCTTAAATAAACGCAGTTGAAAGAAAGGAGGTTGAATGCTGTTGGATAATAATTAGTCCTGAGTGCCTTCCTCCTAGGCTGACTTCTCCACGTCAGGAGAAACATTCCTTGAAATAGCTTTCTGTTCTTTAGTTTGTGTGGAGGGTCACAACATTATTAGCTCCAAGAAGGCTAAACGACTCAAACGAATATGTAGATAGACGACAGCAAAAAGACTCATGAATAAAGAAACGATTCAACCCCTTATATAATATCCTGTTCAGTATGAAACCTGGGCATTGGCGGAGGCAGAATGTTTTGTAGGGGGGGCTGAGAGCATTATTAGGGTGATAATGTAAAGAAAATTATGTTTCTTATTCGTAGGCCAAATACAGTTTGTTTGCCTTTTTTTCTTATGCAGACAAGACTGGTAGGTATGGAGAAGCATATAAAATAACTCTTTCGTGCAACATTGTATGATAAGAAAAATATGAGATGTTGACTAGGATCAATGGTAACATATAATTAAATACACAGGAAAATCATTATAAAATCATTTTAAAAGTTTCATTTAGTTTTCTCCCTTATTTTTGAAATTCTGTCTGGTTATTTTTTTATTTTTATTTTTTATTGAAGAAGGTTTTCAACAGCGGATACAGTAAGTTACACTTGTGAAAGACATGCAAAAAAAGAGAGAAAAGAGGCAATTTATAAGTACATTTTTAATTTTTATATGGAGTGTAACCATAACAACCCCCCCTCCCTTTATGGTTAATGATGTTTGTTAGATATTAATGGCATGATCAGGGCGAATCTTGAAAACATACTTCTGGAGTATCAGAAATAGGTGCAACCAACAGGCAGCATAAATGACTAAAAGCCTGTTAATAAGTAAAGCCTGGGCTTTTTTACTGTGAAGATACTGATGTTCTTATCATCAAGATAATTACTAAATGTGGCCTTCATAACAGACAGCGCAGGGCTGCTGTTTGACAGTGTTTGTGTAAATTGTGGCATGGTTGTTATCGAATAATCCTTGGGTTTCCCAGGAAATGACACAGTATGAAAACGTTATGATGGAGAGTGAAGTGAAGATGCCGTGTCGCCTTTAATGGTGTGTTAGTGCCTGTGGCTGAAGTTTTATTTTTGACATTTACTAGTATGGTAAATGTATCAGTCTTTATTAATCGGGATCTCCTTTGAATGCCCATTCGCTGGCTGCGTGGCCAGCCTGTGTTTCGTGTTTTTGTTTTTTTTTTGTTTTTGTTTTTTTTTAGAGAATCATATTTGACTTCATTTTAAAGGTTATCTTCATATTAGAAAACATGAATAACTAATGTACATTTTACAATACATATAATGTATAAACCTCTTTTTATCAAAGTGACGAAGCTGCTGCCAAACTCATAGTGCTATCCCCATAGCAACCCATATGTGAATTATGTGTCCACAACTGTGGTGGTTGCATAGAGATATGTTTCTGTAAATCAAGTTCTTCTTGAAAAATAGAAGTAGTTTAATTGTGGGATTTGCACAGCCCCCCTCAGGGTTTACCATTAGTGATCAGAGGGTCCACTTTTGATTACAGCACAAAATAAAATTGGATTTCCAAAGAAAATAAACCTGTAAAGACAAACTGTTGACAGATGAGGTCATTGTAGCCATGATTTAATAGATTAAAAATACTTTTACTCATCAGAATGATTCAAACGCACCCTGAATAAACCCTTAAGAACAAGAACTTTGAAATACACTCCCATTCATTTCATGTATTTTTTTAACACGTCTTACAACAACGCAGCTAACCAAAGGACAACTTTAACCACACCAACTACTTTGATTAGCACTAACAAATGAAAGACCTCAGCTCAGGGAATTCCTGTAAATGAGTCATCAAAGAAAGACAGATGACAAAGTGGCTTCAAGTATTAAAAGATACCTCTGTTTCTGTGCACAGGTAGCGGAAATCATATCAGGAAAAACCACTCGAGTACATTTAAAATACTTTAAATAGCTTCTCCCAGCCCAAACCAAAGAGAAGCAGATTTTCACACAGACATGGCTATTTTGGGAGAAACGGTTAATGAGTTTATTCTTCAGCAAAGACTGCCAGCCATAGACACGTAACTCAACAACACACAAGGAGACCCAGTATGTGGAACAATAACTGAGAACAGAACAGACTTGTATTCTCGGTCTCTCCTACCCAGGCTTTATTTGTGTTGCTCCACGCCTGCTGTGGCCAACAGAGACACTATTGTTGTTCTTATCAGACTCTTTGAAAGTCACCTAGGTCAGCCTAATGGGACACAGCCCCAAATTAGGGTCTGCAAAGCATTCATGTAGCATCATTGATTAGACTCGTCATTCGCAGTAGTAATTATTTTAGGAGCTGCTTGCACTCTTTAACGCCATTTCAAGAAAACATAACTAGAGACCTAAGCATGGAGCACAGCCTCAAGGCAAGATCTGGTATTTTTTGTGTAATATGTACATAAAAAAGTACTTTTAGCACGATGTCAGTGGCATAAAACCTTACAGTAAAATGCCCCTCATTTTTTAGATGTCTGTAAATATTACTGTTTTGTGTTTCATAATATGCATGCGCGCACATGTTTTACTTTAAAACATGGTTAAAATGATCACTTTATTAATCAACAGTTCAACAGATCACCTCAGTTTTACTGTATGTCACTAATTAAGTTTTATATTGTTTACACAAAACACAATATGTAGAGACCTTACAGTCTACCAAACTGTGATGTCATGTTTTATTATATTTAATGACCTCACTGTAACATGTTCATTGAGAAAATAATTGTTAATGGGAATAACCACTTGCTGCAGCCCTAATTAAGATAATAGTTTGATGTAAATATCCTTGGCTCTGTGACAGCAGCCCCAAAAAGTCAACAACAACAATTACCATTGTGAGCTAAACACTGATTAAACTGAACCATTTTCATTTAGTTCTCATTAATGTAATGGCCATTAAGAGAGTATCATAGATCTAGCATGTTGTCAGTGTTTTTCTGGCATTTTTCTGATCTCTTTTGATATTTCAGGCTAAATAGTTTTGTTATTTGCCTCAACCGCTCTCTGCTACTGTTTTGGCCGGGTCTCCTTTAGTCTCAGCAGGGCTGAAGCAGTTACACAAAAGAAGAAGAAGAAACAGAACAAAGCTGCCTGAAGGCTGCTGGCTAGATGAAGGGTACATTTTGGCCCCGCGGTTTCTCTGGCCTAAATACTCGTAGGGATATTCTGAAAACTAAGGAAACAAACACGACCACAGCACAGCTTGAGTGTGTAAGATGTAGGATGTTGTGAATATTGGAAGCGGACCAAGCTAACTCCCCCTCAGGGCGTTTAGGCCGCTGCCTGTAAAGCTGAAGAGACTGAATTCTCAGGAACTGCAGTTTTAAATAGGGATAAGCAGGTTTCAGTCTTCTGGTATGAGTGCTCGAACAAATCACATAATTAGAGGCTTAACTATGAATGATAACAAAGGGTTGGGTGATATGATGGCATGCTGAGACAACAGAAGTTTGTGACGCCCTTATGAGTGTGTTAGGGCAGTTAGGGGAGCACAGCATTAAGGCAAAATTAGATTTTTGCATCACTTTGAGGAAGTATGATATTTCAAATTATAGCAGCCCATTCTGAGTCAGAACTGACTAACACACACACAAACAACTTTCAGTTCAAATACTGTGACTCTTAGAGCCACAGTGAACAGTGATTCTAGGATTAAGTGTGATACATGCCAGTCTGTATATTTTATTTATGACCAACAGCTTAAAACAGCTGCAAAGGATATACTTAACCATTGCTTTCCTTATCTATTAATCTGCTGCTTGTCTTCCCAGTTTGTTGTGCAGAGAGAGTAATGAGAAAATTCCACTTTAATATCCCTCAGAGCTCAGAGTGTAATTTTCATAATCATCAGGTATGATGATTCATACTCTAACGTACCTCAAGACACTTTATATTTTAAGGTAAAGATCCTACAATAATAGAGAGAAAGTGTGCTTTACAATATTAAGTGTCTTGAGATGACGATTGTTGCCAGTTGGTGAAATATAAATAAAATTGAGTAGCTGCACATTCAGGCAAGTAATCATTTTAGCCCTCAATGAAATACCAGCATTTGGAGATTTAATGCTTATGGCCCACTCACTGTCACCGCTCTCTAGCTGAGCCCAAACTTTACTTGGTATTTCTTGCGTAAATACCAAGCAAAAAAACAAAACCAAGGAGCTATTTTAGTATGATTTACTGCATTTCTAACACTAGAGTTTCTGGTTAAGAGAGTGTGCCATTAAAATTCTTTCAGGGAGAGCGCAGGGTGTTGTCGATCCCAGCTGCCTCTGTGAAAGCAGTATTCTAAAAGCTTTTAGAATAAAAGCTTATTATTATCTGAAGGTTTAGATTTGTCAAATATGGGAAAGTCAGTATATGTTTTCATAGTCATACTCATAGGAGCCTTTTAGTAAATTTGCAATTAGAGGCAGTTTCCCGCACGCGGGTAGCGATAGTGTAAAAATGTAGGAGGGCAGCCAAATATCTTTATGTTTTGATTAAATAGGGAAAGCAGATGCTGAGCAGCTGGATAGCACTAAGTGTGAGTGATTGGGACAGACAATTGGAGTGCTCACCCAGTAAACAAGGACACACCCACGAATATTTTCACAGTTTACATTAAATCCTGAACAGTCCCCAGTGCACAAATGAATCCAAGCTAAGCTGCAGGACCCTTTTTACATAGGAACAGCACACTCCTCAGGTTGCAAGGAAAAAATGAAGAAAATAACTCTTTATGTAACAAATGGAATCCATTCATGTGTTTGTTTGGGACACATTTTAACTCATAAGAATTACCCAAGTCCAGAAGTCAGCAGCAAAGTGTGCACAGGTCATTAAAATCCGTTGCTTTAGCATTTAAGTTTAATACACCATGAATTAATTTATAAATTCAATTCCGTGTCAGTGAATTTTTTTTGGAAAACCATGAACTAAAGCTTTAAATTAATCAGTCATCATAAAGTGTAGGAGCTTTTATATCAGTTTTTAATTCTCATACGGCAAAAATAACAGTTCAGAAACTCAAAAGCATTTTCTTCTACCAATAACAAAGCAGTGCACACACACAGTTGCTGGACTAGTGGTCTCTATTTTCTAGTTGTGACAATGTAAGTGAATTAAGACACCATGTAAAATAGCTGAAATGGTAGCATGTCTCTCTGTGACTGTGTCTCCTTTGTTTCACTGGTTTACATTTTGAGAGCTTTGAGTCTTGAAGTATCTTGAACAAATACTTGTAAGTTTATTGTTCTGAATCTGACGATAAGCCTGAAGTCATCAAACTGTTTATAACCAGTCTAGTTTGGAGAAAAGAGGAACACTGTGTTACTGGTGAGTTTGGTTGATGTCGCCATGGGTATGAAAGTCTGAACCAGTTGGACTAGTCTGATGTGTATGTGATGCTAAAGTGCCTGTGGCTGAGGCAGGTAGGGCATGACCTGAACACACTCACACGCAAAACGCTGTGAATAATTTAGGGTGTAACTTATCCAGTATCAGTAAATTGGGTGTAATGCTGTGCTGATCCACATGGTAAGCTTACATAAAGCCTAAAACTCTCAGGAAGTTTTGTTTTTAATCCTTAAAACCTATTCACAACACAATGGACACCTGTCGGTGCTTCTTTGCATACAACAGCAGTGTCACGTGATAATTTGTTCAAAGGCTGGTGGTGCACTGAGTATTTGGCTAACAACTCATATCAGTTTTTGTCCAAAAGATTGAAAAATTTGCATTTTGGGAGGTTTGTATCTCTGCTAAAGTTCAGAGGCCATGTCTGCAGACGTTACAGAGTTTTAGAGAATTCCAGTGCTTTTAAGGGTGTGGCGAGTGTGTGGAGGGAAAACAAAATTTGTCACAGCTTGAACCTCAGTAACCTTGTAAGTTGTGTGAGCTCAGGCTTGGGGGGGGGAGCTGCAACAATGACTAAACACCATGTAGACATATTGAACAATAGATGATTCATTTAGTTCCACAAACAAAAGTGAGAGGTGCCACATGTCTGTATTTACCACCAAGCTGCATCCTGATCAGTCATAAACTGTTGTTTTTGTACAATTGTCACTCATGAAATGTGACCCAGTAAGCAGTTAATGCTTCAAATTATAAGCTTCTACAAAAAGGTGGTGGCTCGATTTCAGAGGTGTACAATAAAGTTAGAATGAGTAGTGCAGAAAGAGTCCTGCCGCCTTAATTTTCATGAATCTTTTGACTGAATCTTAACTATAAATACAAAAACCAAAGCTGTGTTGAGGATATAAAGCAGCCGAAACCTTCCCACTAAGATTGGAAAGTCTTACATTTGAAACTTTCTGCAGCTTTTTTTCTCTGAGGGCATGATAGTAACATGCGCCAACATTTTTAACAGAACATATTCAGAAACTGGGTTTTTTTGTTTGTTTGTTTTTTTAAGAAAATTAACTCAAAATTGGAAATGGGAGTCTGTGTGGTGTATAAGACATACACTGTTGTAACACTTGTTGATATACCAGGGTTGAAAATCTTACAAAGACTCCTTTTAAAAAAAATGAACTTTTCAGTGTTTTGCTTCTTCTTGAGTGTCATAAATTTTTTTTTTGCTTATCTTTCGTTCCAGCTTGGGCCCAGGCAGTCGCTGCTCTAATGATCATTGGTCTAATCATCCTTATCATCGCCTTCATTTTGTCCATTGTGGCTATGTGTAACATCAACGTTGGTCTTATGGTTGCCGTAGGAGCATTCTTGATCGTTGTTGGTAAGATACACACATATCCACAAAAACTTGCATCCAAACAAACACCTAATTTCTGCAGGTGTAATTACTTCCACATAAAAATATTTCAAACAAAGTCAGGCGAGGCTGGCATCATGTGTTGAGAAGAAGAAAAATCCTCCGTTTCAGATATTCTTTGTTGGTAAATGAAATTAACTTTAACTACACGAAGAGCAACGCTCAACCACAGATAAGAATCCCTGAAACTGATAGCAAACATGCCTCTTAACATGCCTCTTGTCTTATCGGTGCATTACATGATGCTTCAGTCTTCAAATAACATGTTTAAGCTTGCACATTTTCAGACAGCGGCTTCACAAATAGAAGAAATATGCAAAATAGTAAGGAAAAAAGTAATAATCTGAAAATATTATTTTATACCAACACCAAAACTTTAAAAAAAGGAGGAAGGTACGTAGGATCACACAATAAAACTGGTGACGCTGAAAATGAGTTTGTGTTTTGACATTAAGAGGATGAGCGTAAGAAAAGGACGTTTTCTCCTGAGGCGTGACGCTGCTGTGGCAACAGCTGGTGTGTTTATCAGGCAGACTGACTGACTCACCTCACAGACGACAGACCCAGTTACAGGTGGTGGGCTGTTAACTTTAAAAGTGCCAAAGGGATTTTATTTTATTTTTTTAAGTTTCTTTACACTGTAATAGTCACCAAGAAGGTATCAGAAATGACTGGCACAGAAATGTGCCTCCTCAAAATCTATTTTCCTATTTTTATTCGACAGCATCCCAGCTGCTGTTTTAGCCCACACAGCTCCTCGTTGAAGATACAATCCTACATTGAATCAAATTCAAGATTCAGGGTTTATTTTATAGCTGCATTTTACAGGAATATGTTATGTACCTATACAGGAGTTTAAAGATAAAGCCGTGTGTTTGAACACAATGCGCTTAATACTGGGGTGAAGAAGTTCAGTTTCAGTCTGGTGGAGGGTTTTACAAAAAGAGGTGGTGGTTAAAAATCAGAATAGTCGGATTTTGACTTGAACGTTTGATTTAAACTGAGATAAAAGTGTATTTATGAAATATAGAGAAAAAAAAGAGTACATTGATGATGTTTGGTAAGGATTCCTTGCGTGTTGAAACAGAGTAGTTTATGTTCACTCCCTGCCCTTCCTAAGCAAAATAATGCTGTTTTAATAGTCATCTGTCATGGGAAAGTGGATCTAAGTGAATCAGAGTCACACCTTTCTCATGAATAATTCCCTGGTAATAATGACAGGTCTGCCAAAACTCACCTCGAACTCCCAGATGTTGATATGCTGATGAAACTCTTACACAGGCTTGTGAAGGTATTTTTCACACCCTGCTGTTACCATCAGTGTAGTGTTGGCTACATGACTGACTAAGTATGTTCAACTTCCTTGTTTTCTGTAATGGTTTGAAAACTCTGCTCTTCTAGCTTATGGTTTAAATATGTGTTTTTTTATTAGTAGGTTTTTATTTACACGAGTAAAAATGAACTCCACTTTCCACTGACTGGTCTGTGAGAGTTATTCTCAGATAGTCCTGCTTCAGTTCGGTGTGCGTTAATAAGTTATCTGGCCAATTTGCTATATAACATCTCCCTCTATTTCTTGCTTAATAAAAAATGCAATAGATCATTTATCAGCTTTTAAACAATTTATCCCCAAAATGAGATCTTGCATACATTATCAAATGTAATAATAGGTTATCATTATTGCATTGTTTAATTTTCCATGTAATTTAATGGAGTGAACCTGGAGGCATTTTGCAGTTGTTAACACATAGCTTTATATCAGTTTTTAAATAAAACTTAAATATGTACTTTGCTTAATTATCCCAGGAGAAGAAGTAGTTCTCATCATGTTGTAATTTAAAGCCCTGAAACCCTAATTTCTGAATTAGCTTTTGACCATTAACGATGACTTTAGACAACATTTCTAGTAAAGTTTAAAAAAAAGTTTCAGTTGTTTCACAAGAGAAATTTGTTTGAGCCATTGCTGGTTTGGGCAGGGAAAAGATATTTTTAATCACCAATCACAGTTTGGCATTAGTTGATTTAGTAGTTTACATTATCCCCTCACACTGTAAGGTGCACCAAGCCTTGTTTGTCTGTCTCTCTCTGCAGCGATTGTCCAGATCATCGCTCTGATCATCTACCCAGTCAAATTCAATGAGCTGATCTTTGAGGGTAACTATTACTACACCTGGGCCTATGGATTTGGCTGGGGCGCCACCATCATCTCCATCGGCTGCGCCATCCTCTTCTGCTGCCTGCCGAGATATGAGGATGAACTCAGCGGCCAGGCAAAGATCAAATACATCTATTCTTCTGAGTAAGGAAAAAAACCTGGGCACCCACCCTGTCATAGCCATTTCCACTTTTCACTCTGAGCTGCATCTGGACTGACCACTGAACATTATTACACTGTGCCATTTCACCAAAGATTTCCAATGGCTTATTCAGTTTAATTTGGTCCAGTAATGGGAAAACCACTCTTCTACAATCTGTGAGTGAAGTTATAAGCAAGAAGTGATTCCTACTGGGAGTGGACTGCGATTGGGAACTGCATCTACTTTAGTACACAGATCTCTATTTTAGATTAAATCAGAAAAAAAAACAATCATGATGGTATTTTTTTGTTTTTGTCATATAAAACACACTTATCAATTTACCTGTACTTTTATAACTGTAAATCTCTAACACAGTCTCACAGCACTTTGTGAAATATTTGCAAACGTCAATCAAAAGACCAAGAAACAGAAGACCATTAGTTTTACACTTCATTTGGATTTTTGATTTTATATTTTTTATAATTCTATTTTCGTTTGCTGTTTGGTTAAACACGTTCCTGGTTATATTTAGGAAAACTGTATTGCTTGGGTTAAACTACTATATTTACTACATGTTTTAATGTGTCCCTTCAAAGGATAGTATTGAAGAGATAAATAAATAAATAAAATAATGACCATGTGGTCAACCAAATAGCTCACATTTTGTGAATATTTCACGAATGGACCATGAGACTGTGCTAAATTGTCAATGCAAGATCACCTAAGTGCACTCAACTTGAAGGAGGTTAGGTATAAAGCATCTTTTTTGCCTGATTTGTCTGTATCTCCTTGAATAGATAAGCAATCCAGACTCAAATATTTTGCACAGGATATAAAATCAGTCAGTATCATTTCTTGGATTTGTCCTGTGTGCCATCATTAGTTTTTCTGTGTGTCTTTTGTTCTGTATGTTGCTGTGTATAGAAGATAAGAAGGAGACTTAGCCTCTGGAATGTAATCTAGTTATACAGAAAAATGTCCATGTGGTTCAACTTTCCTGTTTGTAACTTTTTATACATTTTCTTATCTGTTTGCTGTTTGTCTTCATAGTTGTGTGTTCTAAATTTACATATTACCAAAGGGATATAACTGTGGGAGTTCACTGTGCTGTTTTGTCTGGATGTGTTATTAAGTAGAGCGATAGAAGGTAAGAGTAAAAACGTTTAAAAATTTGCAGGAAGGGAGTAATATTCTGAGAAACGGCTCATAATTTCCCCATAAGTCACAAAAAAACCTATTTATAACACAAAACTTCTATTATGCCTCTAATAACCTAATTAAATCACAGCCTAAATTGCGATCAGATTTGGCCAACACCAGTGTAGGAAACACTGACACATTTGTGAAGTGAAGCAATTTCTGCTTTGGAAAAATGTGTTTTGTTTCTTGTAATTTTTAGTACACACAATGTCAGAGATGATCTTCAGCTGATTTTTAGGACCTTAATCTTTAAATTTTTGAGCTTGTTCTTAGCCTCACCTCCCACCTCTCCTCCTCTGTTGGCCGACAACACCCTCAACACCCCATCATGAATACCACTAATGATACACTTCTCGAGTAGAGCGGCAGTTTGACGATTGCTGTGATCCCGGGAAAAGAAGTTGTTTTTTCTTGTTTTCTGGCTTTGCAGTGGATGTTGCTTCTCTGTGTGCCACTCTAAACTGGAAGACAATATGAAGAAACTTCCACTGAACACGATTAATTTAAAAAAGAAAAAGAAAAACTCGTATTCAGATTTTTTTAAATCAGTTTTTACATTTGCTTTATCAAACTTAATGACAACTGATATCCCCGTCCACATCATAGTTATTTTAGAACATCTAAATGTGGTAACATTTTTGTTGTAGGTGGTCCAAAATCTTTTGAGCGGCCTCATTCCATAACAACGTCAAAATCTTTGTTTAAAGGGAATCGAGATGAACTCAGTAGGTTATTCTGTGTTTTTAATACTGGCAGTTTGCTGACAGATGACCAAACGTGTATTTTATAAAGGCCGACAAAAGTTCTCATAATGCCACTTTGGCCGAAATTTTCTTGTTTGATAAGACACAGAGACAAAGTTGTACAATCATCTGACTTACTGTGTGGAAAACATGTGCCTTAGCTTCTCCAGTGTTGTGTTTCTGAATCCTTGAATGTTCGATCCAACTGGTAAGTCAGGTTTTACTGACTTATGACAACTCTGTTCGTGTTGAGACAAATTTCATGCCCAAGCAGAGATGAGGTTTTTCTAATCAATTAAAGAAAGAGTTCCAAAGAAGCAGTTATTAGTAATTGATTCTCGATTATTGGCCACAACCCAGTTTAAGCGTTTCGCATTTAATGTCGATTGTATAAAGTTGTTGCTAAATAACAACTGTTATTTTATACCTTTTACTGAGGGCAGGTTTACTCTTCCTAACTCTATTGCAACTCTTAAAAGTGAGGCAAAAACATGCTTTTGCTCTAGGCATGGATTTCTTTGTTTTTTCCTTTTTTTATTTTTAGTTCGAGCTTTTAATATCATTAGTAACTGTATGGATGTATGCTGTTCTATAGGGACTGTCTCACTGGAAATCTCCTAGCTGGTTTTCTGCTGTAGTTTGAATAATTTTGGTAGCGTGTGTATTTTTATGCAATAAAGAGTTTTTTGGAAAGATTTTCTGAGTGTTTGTTGAAATGCAGTGACTATGTTTGTATTGCTCATACAGACAAAATGATAAAGTGAAGTTTGTGTGCATAATTGATCATTATTCTCCATGAGTCAAATTCAAATATTTGTAGTTTTGAGATTAATATCCCAACACGATATTAGATCAGTCCACAGAGCTGGGCTAAGAAGGAGAACGCTCCAGGATGTGGGAGCTCCTTTAGTACTCTTTTAGTATTGAGTCCTGATAGAATAGAATTCAACTTTATTGTCATTGCACATGTCACAAGTACAAGGCAACAAAATGCAGTTTGCATCCATCCAGAAAGTGCTTTAGCCATAATATAGATATATTACAAAATATATATTAGCAATAATATAGATGTATAGATATATTACAGAAATTACTATTTGTGTTATTAGCAATTACTAAGATGTAATGGAATAAAGGCATCAGTAAAATTTCTTATTCAGAGCATGACAGAATGAAGCACAACTTGGCAATATTTCTTAAGTCATA
>VUQG01004409.1:1696-12759 GCA_015106755.1 Etia nguti
AGAGGGCTTCAGGTAAAAAAAAAAAAAAAAAATTAAGAAAGAAAAAAAAGTGCACCAAAAATTCTGTTTTGTTTAGTGGCATTCAATGCTGAAAACCAAGAAACAACACTTATCAGCACACCTTTTAAATCTTTCTTTGAACTGTATAGATTGTGTGGAGAGGTGCACAAAGACTTCTCGGACATATATCAAGTCCTTCTCAAGTCAACAACGCTAAACGCTAACAAGCTTGACATAAGCTGCAGTCATCCCAGCCAAGTGGCTCTGGCAGGCTAATGTGGTGGGATAGGGGATTTATCGGGTAATAGTTGGTCAGACCCTCTGAGGAAGAAAAGCTGCCAGCTTGCATGCGCATGACTACTGTACATCATGAAACATGCACTTCCTTGGACAAATATTGCATCACATATGTATGAATCTCAGATGTTGTGACATTTTGTTTCAATTACTGTGATAACTGATGGTTGTTCCTTACTGCAAGAGATTTTGGTGTCAGCAAGGCTTCCTGAATCATTTATGTCTATTTTAAAGTTCTTAAGCTTTTTGAGCTACTTTTTGTGTAAAACTGGCCAATGATAAACACATACATACGTTTTGCACAAACATTAGATAGACAGACAGACAAATAGACAGATAGATAAAATACAAGCAATCTTATACAATACAATCTTTAGTGCAACGCCAGTGTTCAAATAATTACCTCCTACTCGCAAAAATCTGCTGTTGTGAGACTTTTAGGACCAAGCCTACTTAAAATCCATTTATTCCCACAAACACTGGCAGACAGTTGGCGTAAAAAGAGGAGACCTCTTTGGACTGCTCGTTTAAAAGCCAAAACAATTACAAGATTAAATTTCCTGAGAATTTCTTTCACATTTATTTGCACAGCTGTGGGGAAAAGAAAAAGCATGGAGAGTATCTGGCCTGGCTGGATGTTTCTGTCAGCTTCTTGGCTAGTTTGGGAACCTGGACCTCTTACAAAAGAAATGGACTGCTGTGTGTCAATGAGTGGGCCGACAGTAGGCCTCATTTTTACGAGAGGCGTGATGTTTGGTGTTCAGGAGAGGCAGATAAAGAGATAAGCAGTGAAAGGAAAGTGGCAGAGAATTTTTCACTTTGCTGACATTTAGCTATTCACTGCCACTATTCCATACTGAAGCAGCACTTATGAACAGGCCATTGTGTGTCTGGTGTTGACAGCACAAAAGCAATGAGTGAAGCCTGAGTGTGAGGCCTAAAAGTCTGCCTTGCAGCGCAAACAGATGGTTCACAAACCCACACTGTAACGGACCCGCTCTGCACAAAGAACCGATATTTCTTGAATTAAACATGAATCGGACAAAGGTCTATTCTAAGAGTTTTTTCTAAAACATGCGTCGTGCCTAGACACTCTTTACAAACATACAATGCAGGGGTAGGGGTGCGTAAGCTGCAGGATTATGTGCCAGGAGACCAAAATTTGGACCTTGGTTTTACTTTTTCTCCCCCACTCACTGTTTGATGTCGTTTTCACTCGCTAGTTAGGATTAGTCACTAAAATCTACTTGGTTAGGTTTAGAAAACAATTATAATAGGTTTCTATAGAAGCGCAATTCCTCTTGTGTAAGTTGTGTAAGTGAGACACAGGAAAAACTTAGCTTAATCAATCTTAAACTTAATCTGCAAGCAGCCAATATAGAGCCAGTTAATTATATAGTATTTGATTAACCTGCACAATAGCTGATGTGCAATATGCAGACTTGTATTTGCATATTTTTCTAACAAATACGTAACAAATTAAACAAATTGTTGAAAAATGGCACCCCACAATAGTGCTCATTATCTTATTATAATATCTATTATAAACTTAATTTGCACAGCTGTACAGTTTTACCAATCCATCTTAAACAGTTATGATGTTGATGCATTGGCAAAAACTAACCACAAATGCACAGACAGACACCCAGTGTGCACCTGTGTCTATGCACCTATGTGCATAGATGTGTCTAGGACCACACTGCGTCATAATGACATGCCCGCACACACGCACACTGCGATAACAATCCCATAAATGGTCTTGCAGTTGGAAACAAGCTACAACATGTTATAGAATGAGGTTTTGTGATCCTCCTACATGCATTTTGTTACCTCTATAGAGAGCCAGGCTAGCCATTTCTCCCCGTTTCCAATATTTATTATTATATGTTATAGAATTTTCAGAAATTAGAGTGTTTAAAAAGTTCAAATCTAACTCAGGAATGAATCAAATCAATCCCCAGATGTTAACTGGTTTAGTCAAGCAGACTACTATCGATGTGCAACATTATCTTTATTGACTGCCAGTAGTAGTAGGACTCACTTTGATTCAGAGTAAATTTACCTTGTCAGAAAATTGTCTTGGCTCTTTGTGCTCAGGCTTAACTTAAACAGTAAGATTAAATCTATCCCAAAACCACACCAAATAAATATTTTATAAAACAAAAGATTCTTTTGTGAGAAATTTTACGACTAGAGGACAGCTAAATGATCCCACTATTAGCCAGTGGCATTTTTATCCTTTATACAGCTGAGAATGATATTTCCAGGTCTTACAATACCTCTTAACATACTGTAGTGTTGTGCATGAGAGATTATCCTTCCCAGGGGATTACCGTTACTGAATAGCAATTCCAGGTTTCAGCACATTAAAAATAGCATTCCCTGGTTTGGTTCAAGACAGTAACATTTCATGGTCAGTGGACTAGACAGACAAAAACAACACAGGCCACTATTCTTTAAAATAAAATAAAAAACTTTCTATGCTGACTTAAAATGTCCCTACAGGTGGTATTTTATGGTTTCAGTGGAATACACAGAAACTATCATAATTTCATGAAAAAAAGAAACAATGAAAAAAATGTTTAGAACTGTACATGAATCTGAAGCTTTTTTGCCAAATCCAATAAATCCCACATTTCATTTTATTGGCACTTTGGTAGGTCAAAACTCCTTGGTGGAAACCAGTGTCTCCAAGGGTAAATCAATTAATATATTGTCTTTTGGGGTTCATGTGCATTAATATCAATTACATGTTTGACTTCTGGCTACATAAAGTTCTGACCTGTAGAATATGTAAAGGATTTGGTATCCTCATTATCCTGCTTTTCAGTTTGGCAGTGTCTGCACACAAGCCAAGGACTTTGATTCATGCACATCTGTGGCTCTAATAAGTGTCATTGTTAGAAGACACTCCTCCCTCCTCTGTGACCCGAGGGGATTGTTAGTTTGACTATACCATTGAGCAACATACAAAATGGAATGGACATATTCCATTTTTGGGAGGAAAGGTAAAATACTAGTTGATAATGGGCATATCAGTGGTGATATTAAAAAAAAAAAATCATTATTTATCATAAGGGGCTAGCTACCTGTGTGGCTTTGCATCTCTGTTGCATCAGCTGTTAAAATATTATTACCTGCAGGTTAATTATAAAGTACACAGAAATCTACAAAAGATAAAGTGGGCAATGAAGACTTCAACAAAAACACTACTTACAGCAGATCTAATGGAAAGAGTAATACGACAAAAACTGTTTTCTGATCTCAAAAACAAATATTCCGATGAGAACATTTAGAATTTAAAAGCTGTCAATGCAAAGATAAAGCTGAAAAGAGCTGGAAGCTTCTGGATATGAATGTGTTTTCTAACCCCTTCAGGGTCATATGAGGGTATTCAATTAAAAAGAGGAATGTGTTGCCTTTGTTGTTTTCTGTGGAATGTCGCCCACATTGTTTCACACACAATCGAACGTTGTTGATTGGCTTTACTTTCCTTCTTTTCACTTCCTTTTCCTTCAGAAGCCCTTCATGTGTCCAGACCAAAGTCATTCTCATGGATTCATGTCTAGAGCACCCATTACTATTATTCTTACATCAACAAATATAAGAAGTCCCTGCCGGTTTGGAAATGCATGAATGAACCTTGCAGAGTCAAACTTTTGCCAAATCAAGTATCCCTGAGGGAGCATTGGTGTGTGAGAATCTTTTTTTTACTTTGATGATTTCTGAAAACGAATACCCAATGAAGGTCTAGCATGGAAAGTCCCAGGAGACTTTGCTTTCATGTTCTGAGAGATAAAACATGTAAAGTTAGGAGTCTCTTCCACAGTTAAATCATATCTGACAGTGGACCACAATTTCAAAACAACTGACTAAAAAAAATATCGCCATGAAAAATGAAAAACTAGGAACGGCAGTCAAAAGAACAGCTATATCAAAGAGCCTTCCATCAAACCATTGAGTCTATGACTCCATCAATGTTGGCTCCCCATCTGAACCAGATTACTGCAATCCTTCCACTGTGACTGCCATCCAATGAAAGCAAAGCCTTTGAGGTAATCTCAGAGGCCTTGCTTTGGACCAGTACCTGTCCCAGATTATCAAGTAATAACTCAAGGTTTACAGAGAAGCTGGTTTTTGTGACTTGTGAAAGTAAAACATTACTTATATCAAGACCCTTAGGCAAAGTGTGATCGGACTGTTAAAGAACTGAAAGCTGCTAGCTCAGGGGCTGGTGAACATAAACAGAGACATGTGCTTCCAACCCACAGACTGCTTTATAACCACATGCCTGCTTTGTAGTCAAACACATTCTGCTTCACAGGATGTTGCCTTAACTGTGTTGCATAATCCTGATGGAATCCAACACTATGTGTTCAGATCCAAGAACACATGTAAATACGTCTTCTGGCCTAAGGCCAATAATCTTGTTAATTCAACTGGGCAAGATGGCCTAATCTGTAAATGCTTCTGATTAACAGAACAAAGGCAAGAGTATGTAACCTAGCCATTCACTAAGAAGTGCGGGAGGAACAGAAATAAACAATAATGCTGCTGCGTGATTTGTGGAGTCTAGTGTCTTTTCAAAGCAAGCGACAGAACAATAAAACCACTCAATGTGTTCAGTACTGGAGAATCTAAATCAACTGTTCCAGGACAAGACAAAACACTATTCTGGCACAGAAATGGAGCGTAAACTGCCAAGTTTTTAGTATCATAAAAAGATAAAATCTTGCCTTTGGCTTTTTTGAAAATAAAGGACTTGATGAAAAAAAAGAAAGAGAGATTTCCAAAGACTAAATAAATAAATAAATAAATAAATAAGGACTGAAATTATGAACATATGACTGTTCACAAGAGGAGCCTCTCTGGCTGGGGGTCCCCCAACCTATGGAGCCTCAACAAGTTCAGCCAAAGGTAAGGAGTGGTATCTACCTACGATTAGTCGTCCAGACCTTTTCAGTGCCTGCCACCACCACGGGGATCCTTCATTGTGACTACAGAGCCTTCGCTCCGTGCACAGTGTGCTGGCGTTTGTATAAATGGGAGGAATAACAGGAACTGGGAAGTTGATCTGGGGTTGGGGTTGATCTGAGCAAGCTAGGTTAATTTCTCAATAAGCACTTTTACTTAGGTCACATGAGATAAGTCAGCATTTTTGTATTTTTTTGTGCACTGTTTATCCAATGGAGTACAATATCTGAGTTTTTTTAATTGTTAAAATTTGATGAATAATAATGTTGAATTTTTTCCTCTGAACTTCATAAATTCAAACAAAAAAACAAAACACGTCTTTAGCATTGAGCCAACAGTTAGCTGACAGTTGGAACATCTTTTATCCCACAAAAAAGACATTTTGGAAATACTTCTAATACAAGAGATTATAACTACATAAAGTATTATCTAGCAAAACAATCTGTTGTATTTAACAGAATGTCATATAAAACATGAGCTTCAAAGTATAGAAAGAAAATTATTTATCTACATATCATTAGGGATTTGCTAGAAACCATATCATTTTTCAGTGTAAGAATGAGCTCCAAATCCTGTAGCAAAGTCTAATTTCCAGTTAGCAAACTGGGGTGCTTAAGGTATTTGGGGCCAATGTGAATCTGGAAAACAGAATAGCTTGTCCATCTTTGAGCCTCATGCCTAATTTTTTAGCATGCATCATGAGGTTTCCATGAGTTGGCAGAGGTTTTATAAGATTTGGGATAATACTGGATCATGCCTCTGAAGTCGACATGGCAGCTCCCCATTAAATCACAACAGTCATCAGCACATCCAGCCTTTCTCCATGTTAGACTGATCTGGAGACAGTATCACCAGCAGATCCAGTTTACAGAGCAGCAAGAGCCAGAGGGATGATCAAACAAGCATGTTCACACAATCTAGTCCCAAATGCCAGCGACTAACAACGGTTTATCAACCAACACAAACACAGAAATTCATGGACCCCTATTGGACAACACATCAAAAAGCATTCAGTTACCCAGGCTTCTACAAACCCATCAGCACATGTATTTGATGTCAACATGTGTTTACAGGATGCAAACACCAAAGTTTTTTTTCTTATTTTTGGCAGGAGTTAAGACAAACGGCTTTGAGGAAGCAGCTAAAGTTTTTAAGTCAATTGAGGCAAGCTGGAACCACAGTAGTGCTGCTGCCCAGCCTGGAGACAATGAACAAAAGAGTGTTATGAAACAGGTATTAAGCAGGTAATGACAGTTAATAGAAACTAATTGGCATGGTATTATAAGAAATAGTAGAAGCAGCACTGGTGTGCAACAGTCCAATCATAGAGCAGGACTGCTCAGGTTATCTGATAGATGAGTGAGTTTCATAGAGTAAAACTTGTGAATGCATACATCTTCAAAAGACCACCCTGAACAAATGCAATAAAGACTGCTGTCAGAATGAAAGCATTTAGGTACAAAATATCACTTAATTTTCAAACTCAAAGATAAAACAGAAAAAATTATGTGTGGGACGGCATGTTATGCAAGCCCTTTGTACCATACGCTGTAGGCAGCTGCAATGAATTATGTTGATTTAAAGTCATGCAGAGCACAATATAGAGGGGAAGGAAGGCATAAATAAAGTGTGCAGTTCAAGAGAAGAAATCCCCCCCTCCACTGAAACAGACCAGTTAAACAGAATAATTTCAAAAGTGGTGTGAATCACCAGACACATCACAATATGATATTATCACAACACTTCATCCATAATATGAAATATGATCTTTTTTTAAAAAACATTTTGCGACATATCACCTTTTTTTTCAAATTTTGTCCTTAAAGTTAAACTTTGTCAGTATTGGTTTTATTCAATAAGAAAGTTACATCACTTCAGTTATTTTTTTGCTGCAAAATTATGTTGTCAAGAATACCAACACTGGCACTGAAACCTACCACAAATATTGTTATAAGATAGAGTTTACAGATGCAAGGAGGTTGCTGTCCTATTTTTACTTATGCGACTGCGCCATTATTTTGGTCTGAATTGGAAGGTAGCTTTGTCAAACTAAGTGTACCCACCATTGGATGGTTTTTCAGTTGAGTCTTTTCAATGTCAGTCTGCTCCCCTAATATTATCTCAGCATGATGGTACATGACATGAGCCCTCTAGTATTCCCAGACTACTTTAATTTATTTAATAAAATATCAATATCCCGAATTGAATAAGTGGAAGAGGATGGATGGATAGATTGATGGATGGAAAATTTTAATATCTGGTGTCCCTATATCGATAAAATATCACCACATAAAATATTGCAACATTACGCTGTATTTTTTCCAGTCCCCCCACCCCTCCCCTAGTATGCAATACATTTCTTTTAAAACACGAATACTCTCAGCAGTACTGTCACATTTCAGTCCAAAAAGCACAAATGTTTCCAGGCACATGGTGGATCCTATGAGAGTCATCTGGCGTGGGAAACCTTACAAAACCCATGCTTAGTCATGTACTGCTCCTACTCAGCAAGACACACTGGTTTTCTCTGAGAAGAAGTTTCATCACATTAACATGCTAGGCTGGAGCTGTCAACCGACACTCAAAGAGCAATCGTGGTCCAAATAAAAATATTGATCTAAATATTTAACTTCAACTCTAGTCTGTAAAAAAAACAAAAAACAAAACAAAACAAAAAAAACAGGTGATCAATCTCATGCTAAAGCTGAAACAATAAAATGAAAGCTCACATTGAATCCTGCGGAAAGACAATTTCTCGTGGTGGAGCTATAGCTACAGTTATAATATAGTTTATTTCATGAATAAAGAGCATTTTTTATGTTTTAACACAAATGGAGAAACAAAACAATAAAAATGAACTACCAAAGACGGAAACTGCACATGAAACCAAAAATATATAGAGGTGAAGGATTGACAAAAATGTACTGAAGAAAACCCAAGAGCCACATCTCAGTTAGCATGTTAAATGTTGAATTTCATGAGTACAATAAGTACAATTACAAAAAGACTGAACAAGTGTGGATTGTTTGGATGGACTGCCAGGAGAAAGCCTCTTCTCTCTAAAAAAGAAGATGGCAGCATGGCTTAAGCTTGCAAAGTAGTCTGAGCTGTAAAAAACCTTTCTTTGTCCTTTGGACAAAGGACAACTTGGACATAATGCAAAGGACAATCTTTGGTGAAATTCCAACATAGCATATTAGCACAAACAACTCATACTGTACCAGTCACGTATAGCGGTGGAGGGGTGATGATTTGGGCTTGTTTTTCAGCCACAGGAACTGGCCAGCTTGAAGTCACCAAGTTGACCGTCTACGTATAAGAATTCTAGAGTTAAACCTAAGGCCATATGTCTGATAACTAAAGCTTGTCTGAGACTGGGTCATACAGCACGATCCCAACCACAAACAGCAAATCTACAACAGAATGATTCATATCTTTTGTTAGCCAAAGGGTCGTAATAGGCCAGTCAAAGTCCAGACCTCAACCTAACTCAAAGGCTGTGGTGGGCCCTTAAGAGAGCTGTGCATACATTATTGCCTGCAAACCTCAATGAAGTGAAGCGATGATATAAGGAAGAGTGGGCCAACAATGTGAGATAGCGATAAAGTAATTCACATTATTGCTGCTACTGAATCATAGGGTGTACTTAGTTTTGACAGGACTGCATAGAGTCCTTGGATAACTTTCATAAAGCTGCACACACAAAGTGCTGACAGTTCCTTCTCATTTAAAGGTGACAGATGTGTCTTATTGCTATAATTTGTAATATGACACCGATTCAAAAAAGGGTTTAGAATCCTAATGACATTATGACCGAGGTTTTTAATATTAACATTTGTTAGTCATCACTGTAAAAACACTGTAGCTCTTTAAAGACTGCAATTATTCAGATTTTTATGGAGATATGTTAGTGCTGGACACACAGAAGTGAATTAACTGGAGGCCCTAGTTTTAAGATACCATAATTGAAATGTCAGAACATAAAATACATTACAGAGGGCTTGAATGCCCTGTTTGGTTCTTTCCAAATACAATCAGGCTTTTTTCTGTCTTTCTGATTTTTATTTCTTTGGTTTTCAGTGAGTAGAAAGTGACTCACTCAAAGTTAAAACAGCTTTTAAGTTAAAAGGTTTTCCCATGTTATGACCTTCATGTTTTTCTTTTTTTAAACTGTACCTGAGTGCTGAGTGCCCCATGTTGCTGATGCTGCTACATTTTACTGTTAATACAACTAATTTTCTACTCTTGAGACACTGGCCAACATGACTGTCAATTTTAATAGTAACCATCTCTCCTTTTCACCCTTGCTTAAAAGCATGCAAGTAAGCCCAGCCGCTTGTCACCTGCTTTGAATTAGCTGGAAAAAGACAGACAGACACAGTCGCACACACCAAATCTGTCACATTCAGCTAAACACCCTGTGACAGTAATTCTCAAAGACAAGTAGGTGAACTTGGAGTGTAGCAAGTTTTCCACACTTGGCTCAACTTTTGCATCTCACTTCAACAGAGCAATGAATCAAATCCCACTCATGAGAGAGGTGACACATATGGCACAATATTAACAAAATGAAGTTCACAGTTTAAACTAACACATAGTCTGATGCCACTACCTTGTTAAGGGAGTATTGTATGTCATCCAAGTTAGTTTACCTTTAAAAGGGTGCTTACAAAAGATGCAGTCTTAGCCTTTCCTGCATCCATGAATCTTTAAATATATGGTGTCAGTAGATATCATTGGGAGTTAAACTCATGATGTCAACTGGGAACCATGCAAACTGTGGCTTCTTGCAAAGTAAACGCTTTGTCATCACCGATGACATTTTAAACAGGTACATTAAGTAGGATTTTCCCTTTAAATTTCTAATATTTTTCATGGATTATGATAGAAATGTGGGCAATGCCAATGCAGCTGTTCATTTAATACCCCATATTGGTGTAAACAATGGTGTATAAAAGCACAAGTTCATTCATTTAATAACCAATGACATGAGACCAATGAGATTAAAAAGTAGCATACTATTTTTTTATATGGATCTTTTTAAATTCAACAGCCATTATTATATAAAACTAGGCATTTTAACCCATGAATCCCACTGGGACACGAGCAAGGAGAAAACTTGCTGTTATGTTTTTGTTAGTTCTTTAAATTTGGGCGTAAAAGCCATTCTTTGTTAATTCCTTTCACATGAAAGATTAAATGCTGGATGAAAAGATGGCTCAGCATTCACATAAACTTATCTTTTGATGAAGCTTGACACTAAACAAGAAGGTCAAATTTCAAACATCTCAAGAATAAAGCATTGACATTTAATATGAAAAAACAAAGAAAGAAAAAAGAACTACAGCTACCGTATTATTAAGTAAGGGCTGAAGTATTATACAACACTAGAGAAACTGCAGAATAAATCGTTGGTGTGGCAAATTGTAAAGCTGTATGTGAGCGCAGTGGGAGAAATTTGGATTGGGAAAAGATTCCTAACCAGGAGAGCAGGAAACAATTATGCTATAGGTGCTAGACAGCTAGATATTTGATGGTTAATATACTTTCTTTACTTGATATGTTTTTTTTGTACAAAGTATTCTGGATTAACTATCCAAACATGGCTTTGAACAAGCAGGAAGAGCAGGAGGAATGCAAATACAATATGTTGTATTTACAGTATTAGGTTTGTAAAAATTGTTCCATTGAACCCTAACCTACACCATCAAAAGCTTTCTTTTTACAAATGAATCTCTCTCATTGTGATTATTACTCAATGAGGCAAAAACAGCTTACCAAGTGTGCCACAC
>VUQG01004409.1:12783-32120 GCA_015106755.1 Etia nguti
CCAAGTGTGCCACACACTCCCACACACCATTCACACACAAGACAGTTCCTTTTCTACTCAGGCATGCCCAGTGCTATTGTATATTTAGCTGTGAATAACAACAAGGGGGGCTTTTCAAAGTGCTACAGTGTTTAAAATACCTAAAATTCTATTTAGTTTGTTACCTTGCTAACCCACAGCAACTTTAGACTATGACAGTATAACATACATTCAAACTATACACCGTGCAGAGGAGACAGCTGTCTTCCAAACATGTTTTCCTAAGAGCTCTAACTGTCTGAATTCCAATGCCCAGTTCTCTTCTTTATGCCTCCCTTTCCCCTCAACTCAGGATAAGCCCCCTCTGATTAAACATGCCAAATTTCCTGCAAGTAAAATGGCAGGGCTGTGAGCTAAATGTTAGTATTCCAGCCAGTCCGTCCCATTTCCACCCAGATTAGACGATGGAACAATGTTTGGGTTGTGGATTAACTGAACTCCTGGCCTCCAAAGATGCTCACTTCCACCCCAACTCCCTCCAGTGTTTTTTCCTCCAATACTCTTCTATGCTTGGTGGGTCTTTGAGTCCACATGAGGGGAAGATGTTTTTGTCCTGGGAATGACTTGGCAATTGCCAGGGTAAAAGACAGAAGAGAAGAGGGGAATAAAATGGACGAAGGAAACTCAGAGTAGAGTCCAAGGTGAGGTATATTATGAGATGACAGGCAGGTTTAAGTTGATTAAAATGTCCTGTTTTAGCTGCAAGGTGATACTGATATTTGTGGGTTGGTTGCCAACTTCAGAAAGGTACATGTGGCGAGTGTGTTTAGACAGGAATAGGGATGGAACAGTTGTGTGACACTTCCTAAAATCAATATTTAATTGTGTTTACAGTAGTCTACTGGGGAATAGGCAGACTAATGCAGCAACACTTTTGTCAATGAAAGATAGCCCGATCCATTTGAGCCGACACTTAAAGAACATATGCACCTATGGATGATTTGTCTAAAGCCCCTCACACACAACTGAAGAAGGTGAGACCAAATTTATTGCTGAATTGTAAAGAAATCAGTCAAAATTCTTTACCAACACATCCATGAAGTGAAATATGTCACTGTTAAGGCTATAACTTGGAAATTCACACGCTACCAGAGGTTAGAGCTTTGTAAACACAGCCTTAATTGCATTCGGTAGGATTGTTAAAGTGCAACTCTAATATCAATCCGACAAGTTTACAGTGTTGCTGCAAAGAGAAATGTCCCAACTGAGGGTGGGAAGCTCACTTTAATGCACTTATTAAAGAGACGACATATACATGACAGCAAAATACTGGTCCCACAAATGAGGTCCTTAGAGCACAACACAGGTGTGGGTGCTATAACTGACATTTGATATCTATGTATTGACTCGCAAATATTTGTTCAACTGTGCCGTTAAAATGCTTGGGAGAAAAAAAAAAAAAAAAAACATTGACAGCAGTAGAGGCCTATTTACTACTTTTTCAATGCTGCTCACAAGGAAAGTTTTAAGATGGAGGGGGTTATATGTCTTTGTAATTTTTTGTCTTAAAACAATGTATCTTTCTTAGGTGCAAAATTATGAACGTGAAATCTGCTTTAGATTTTTTTATAACTACAATTAAGAATTGAGCATATTTCTATATTTGCTTTTTGTCTCTTTTGGGTGGGACAGGGGCACACAAACCCTTAACTGTCACCCCAAAACTGGCTTGATGGGATGAGCATGAGTGAGAATAAACCTTCAAACCCCTTCTACTCAGGAAATACTCTAGGGGCTTTTGAATTCCTCTCAGTGGCACAGATTCTGGCTCTTCAATTTAGCAGCTACAAATCCCCATTCTACTAACCCAGATCATGTTACACACATGTTGAGTGAAGTTAGACACAGCAAGCGAAAGGGTGAATTAATTTATAAAAGAGGACTTTGTGAAGGGAAAAAAATAATGAAGAAATGGAGTTCCAGTTTGTTCGACACAAACACAACAAAGTTGCTCACAATGAATGACAACAGTGATATGACCTTTGGGCTATAGTCTAGCCTTTTTAAGGCTAAGTACTCTGGATACAATACAGATCAAAAACAACCTAATAATGGTGGTTACTGAGGTTAAACATTAACCATCTCATGCAGAGCCATGCCTTACCATACCATGCATACCATACCTAGCTGAATCTTACTGACTGCTCCCCACAGCTCTGTAAGATCAGAAACAAAGAGCCTCCGTGTCCATACTGGCCCTCTGACCTAAGCTTTGTAAGCACTCAGGTTTTTACAGGGGCCTCTCCTAGTCTCCAATATCCTGCCTGCTACAGTTTTCCTGTGAATGACGGAAACATCTATCCAGTAGCCACACTGGAAGCTGTAGTAAAATAGACAGCCACTTTGGTCTTGGTCTAGCTGGATGGACATCTTGACGCCAGTGTTAGATCGCCTAGGTTTTAATAGGTGCTTTTATTGAAACAGAGGGCCATTTAAGCTACCAGGTAAACACATCTCCAATAGTTACTGAAAGATTTGACTGACTGGTTAAATGTACAAAGATAGTGTGGCAAAGACCTAAAACACTTTAAAATAGTTTAGATGCATTACTAGTCCTAACATAATGAGAACCTTCATTATATTAGCAAGTTATATAACTCCTGGTTCTTTTTCTCTATATTTGTAATTAGCAAGTACAGAAACCACAACAAGATACGCCCCCAAAAAACTTTTTACTGGGAGTATGATTTAGAGCTAGTATTGTTTTTATTTAATTAAGCCTTTAATCAAACTGGTTTAGGCAGATGCTGAATACCCAATATCAGGGACATGTACTGATCTTAAACAACCTAATGTCCAAGCTAATAATAACACTATGAAAAAAAGTTTAAAACTTTAAAAGACATTATGACAAAAATGGCAAACTGGAAACCAAAATCTTGCAGAATGCACATAAAAAGCACCATCCTTCAGACAGTATCCAGGCAACAGATCTTACTGCTAGAAACAAGTAAAAAGATAATGACTAGATTCATCTCCATGCTTTAATATTTAAGAGAAGGGGGCCTGTATAACAGCCAAGGCAAACCAAAACCTTCTAAATTTCTCTTTTAGACTTAGATTCTGGTTTAAGTTGTTTGCGTGTCTCAACATGCTCTTCCTTAGTCTCGTTATTAAGCTCTGTCCTCAGTAGGACTGAACAAATCAGGAGCTTCATTGACACACTGTGTCAACACGAGATCACAGTGGGAGATAATCAGCCTGTTTACTGTGACTTCTGCTGTTGGATGTTTGAGACACCCTTTGTTCAGCAGTGTAATTATGATGAAACATTATAATGCTCATGTTAAACATGACCAAAAGCTTTAAAAAATTAATGTAAACATATAGTTAAGAAATTGCTATGAACCACAACCACAGGCTTCAGACTTCACACTTGTTTTGAGACAGTTGTTTTTGTTTTGTTTTTTCAACTCGCTCTTAAGTCCCACCCATCTGCTGTTAAAACCTTCTGTTTATAATGGGCAGCCAATTAAAAGAAAGTCGGCTTATAAAGAAGGGAGCTAAAAAAAAATGGCTGTTTCAGATAGTCTTAACTGAAATGCTGCACAAATAAGAATTTAAACTGTGAATCATGCAATGCCATTTTTAGCAGATCTAAAAATACAGATCTATAATATGATATGATTCTAACAGGGCCCCTTTAATACAACTTGAAAATTCATTTTGAATGTTGAATGTAAAAAAAATCTATCCAGCAAAATATAAGCCTTCACCCTCTAAGACTACACAAACACAGAAGAGAGCTTTACACAAAGCATAAAAGACTACAAAATTCACAAATGCCACCCACTCTCCCACGTCAAGGAATCAAATTTTCAAAAGGTAACTGGAAGGTAATGGAATCCCTGTTCCCTGACAGATTCCCAAAGCTAAGCGCTTTTTTCACCCTAGGGAACATGGATGTTTGTCATTCCAAGTTAGCAGTGAGCTTCCACTAGGAAAATGAAACACTGAAGCCAAGCTTTCCTTTCCCAAAATGCACAGAAATCCTGCCATTGTACCTCTCCCCAGGGGTTCAGGGTGTTTTAAGAAAGAATCCCTGGACCAATACTATAGTGTTCAAAGAACAAAATAATAGATTATACTTCCAAAATTCTTTTTTCAAAGCATTGTGGCTGTAATGTTCTCTTAAATATCAAAAATAGCAAGAAATAGCAAAAAAAAGAAAGAATGGTCTTATATAGGTCAATTCTCCTGTTGATATAATACTGACAGACAAAATGCTGCACATGGGGAGATAACACATCCCAGATTTATCTTTTTGGCACTACAGTCATTCCATGAATTGGATGACCAGCTCAGCCGCATTTGAGTAAATTACTAAAGTGAAGCATGTTGAGCTGTGGGTGGGTCAGTCCCTCAAAAGAAAAAGAAGCAAACAAAAACAAATGACTACAACAGTTTCTGTACATAATAAGTAAATATATAAGTACATATTATTGTGTGAGTCGGTTTCTACACTGTGGTAAACAAATCTTAAAATCTGTAATATTACAAGATATGGAAATCATGTATTTTAAGAAAATGTAGATGTTTGTGGCAGATCAGAGACAAATATTATGCTCGGAGAAAAGAAGCTGTATGACTCCTTGACAGATTCCCAGAACTGATGGGCACAATGTGGAGAAGAAATGCTGCTCTCTTCAGGTAGTTGTTGTGATGAAATGGAGCAATCTACCAGTGGAAATGCTAACAACAGTTAGAGGAGCCATCATTTCAATGTCAAAGGTTTGAACCGTTCAAAAGCTGGTGTAACAATTGCAAACCAAGAACCGAGAGTCCCTAAGCAGAAAACTATGAGCCTACCTATCATTCTGTGTGGGCGTACATCTTCTACATGGTGAAATGTCAACAAAAATAAAATAAAGAAACAAAAAATGAGAAATTTCCGTGATAGCATTCTGGTGCCATATTGTATGTTTGAAAAAAGAAGAGAAAAAAGTCATTTGCAATTAGCAGGTAAACTCTTAAAATGCTCAAATAACCTATAAGTAAATACTTCTTTAAAAGAATTTTCCATGAAAGGATCATGTAAACTGACAGCCCACACTCTATTACATAGAGCTTGTATTACTTACTGTTTATACACAAGCCTGCATACTGTCAGGAATCTGATACTGTATGGACTGGTGACAGGTCTGGTTGTTCCTACTCCTGCTGTAGTAGGATTAACATGGAACTGAGCTCTGAAGTACATGCTGTGAAAATGAATATTAAGTTTAAAGCATCTCTGCCCTGTGCTGCCCTGGGGAAATGGTTTCAAAGGCAAGTAACATATGATCTTGACAGTTTGCTTAAGTCATAGATATGAGTGCACCCTGCACTCGGAGCTATAGATCTATCAGAGAAAAACAAATCTAGGATAAAAATGTCATTTAATAACTCAGTTCACAACATCACACTGCACTACATGCAGATAAGCTTCTTGCTTTCATATAATGATGGTGTCAAAGTTGGTCTAAAGCCACGTGGAGGGAGCTGTCAAGCTTGCCCCCAAAGAAGGGAGGTGCAGCTGGCTAGATTAGTCGAGATTAGAGTTTATCCTCTGTTACAAGCAAGCTGATGGGGATAACAGCACTCAAGACCGGTACTGTAAGCTAAGCTACTCCACTGCAGGTATTAAGTTGACATTCTTACCTAGACAGACTCGGGGTGGGAACCAGTAGTGTTCTGAGCAAGAAAACTAGACATATTGCATAATGACCACTGCACTAGATCAAACTACATGATCAGTGTGTTAGTTGGTTTCTAAAAGGTGACATGAAAGAGTAGCAAAATACCCCAGCCTACAATCACTATGAGTTGCTAATGTAGATCATTTAAATATATATATATACACTCAGTCATATTCTTGAATGTTGGTCTGTGAAATATTGCAGATTTTGAGTAACAAACAGTATTTATACCAGTTGTATAAAAGTATCACCTATTGTAAGGGTGCTATTTGGCTTTCCATAATATAAAAAAAATGTCACAATGGCAATTTATCCTGTAGAACAACAGTAAAAGCAGCACAGTGCAAGTCCACCGGTCTAGTTACATAAGAGATGTTTTAGCAGTCTGGTAGTAATTTTGTCCGTTTAATTAATATCAGTGTATATGTGAATCTGGTCAGTTGAACAAGGGCTTCGTATACAATGTTTTCTTGCAGCGTTTGCCGTTGCCAAGCTTATGTACAGTAAATACCCTGCCAAAATTAAATTGTTGCCAACTTGTAACAAACAGGCTCCCTGAATTGAAGGGCTGGCTTTGGTCCAGCTCCTCTGCCTGCTGCTGTCGTTACACAGAGGCTGACCTGCTGCAGTCAGAGAAAACAGGGCTTCTACTGTACAAGCTAAACATATGCCATCTAGCGCAAACTTTCATCCCCTTCACTACAGTGACTGCTTGTATTTTCAGCATGGCTGGGCCCAGGGGAAATCTGAACTTTTTACCCTGCTAGTGGCAGTGCCAATAACCTACCAACAACAGACAACTGACAGAGAGTTTAGGATTGGTTCTTTTTTTGTAGTCAACTGCTGTAATTAAGCAGATGTACACGAATTCATGATCAGCATATAGATTTCGCTATGTCTGTGTAAAACATTGTTTGATTTTATAAAACCTGATAGCTAATTTCAAGATTTGTTTACTTCAACAGCATTTAGTCATAGCACAGTAGCTCACAGTTTCATCTTCCCTGCTTAAGAGAAGAATGACTATGCATCTATTATTGTAGGTGCAAGAGACACTATCAGAATAATTTGCCAGACAGTTACAGTTAGTTACAGTAACGTCTGCTGACAATATATTTATGAGGACCTGGTTCTCATCTTGCCAATTAAACTTCATGCTCTGTGATGAGATCCAAATGGGCGAAAGGAAATCATCACAATGTGTCACTATTAGCTGGACCACCTAGAGTTTTCAAACTTCCAATAAATTCCGATTTCTCAACACAAACTGAGAAGTGAGGATCTATATTTACACAGACAGGCAGCCAAATATTCTCCAGTTGTATTTATTTCTCTAAGACTACGTGTAAATCAATAGATGTTTCAAATTCACCACCGGGACCCCTCTCGCTGTCTCGGGATCTGACAAACACAGCTTTACCGAGATCTAGTTTTCATTCAAATCCAATAGAAAAGCAAAAAATAAAAAAACAATGAGAAAATAAAAGACTATGACACTTATTCTAATGGAAATATGAGTTCATAGCTTGAGCTGAAAACCAAATAATCAGTCAGTTATGCTAGCACTGAGGGATGCAAACTGATGTTATCTAGCCAGCATTATGTTCTTCTGTTATAAACTGAAGGCTGTGCCGCTCCCATACAAGTTCTTGGACCTGAAAGTATGGGAAAAAAAGAACAACTGAAAAAAAATTCCACTACAAAGATTGCTATAAAAAGAATATTGTTTAGGATTCATTTTATAGTGGCGCTGAGCAAAGAGACATTTCCACAATTAGTTGTTAGCAGATGTAGCTGCAAGAATTTCTAACCAGGCATTTAACCCTTCAAGGAAGAAATCATAATCAACTTCTGTAGACTGTAACTACACAGAAAGATCTCTTATAGACTAAACAAATGTTCACTGATATAGCAGAACCACACTGACATGCTGCATCATGCAGGCTAGTTCAGACAAATGCCAGTCAGCTGAGGCACAATTGTGTCACTTTCCAGAGTTTGGTGACAGCATGCATTGTTGTTGGGGGGTTACCAGTATATGTGTGTGTGTGTGTGTGTGTGTGTGTGTACGCTGGTGTCTGAATGGAATGGGGACTGAGGGGTTTAGGAATGTTGGGGTGAGTGGGAAACCGGAGTTATGTGTACAATGCTGTGTGTGAGACAACGAAAACCATCCCACTCAGTATTAAAAGCCTCCATTCATGGTGAACCTGAGTCATCTTGATCCCTGCAGTGAAACAAGACTAACAGTTTTACCTTTCACTTTAAACAACAGAAAGATGTTTTATAAGAGACTGAAGCGGATGATTCTAGTTGATTCAAGAGTTCCATAACTTTTAATATACTGAATTAAAACTGAATAACCTCAGAAACTACCGAAAAACAACTAAATATTAACTCTAGTTCAAATTTAAATGTCAAGTCTGTCTAACATTTAGTTGTTTTAGCTCTAAGTTGTACACAAGGGCAATGCTAGCATGTTGATGATTAGTCATTAAAACATTTACCTTTTTAATAATCTTTAATAATATTAGCACCGTCACCTCAAATGAAAAAGTTTCTCTCACAAGCATGTTGGTTTCAGTGGGTTTCATCTGGGTGCTGTGGTTTCCTCCCATATTCCAAATAAATGCAAGTAATGTTAATTAAAAACTACTTTAAACTGTTTCAGATTCAGATAACTTTATTAATCCCATGACGTAGATTTGTTTGCAGTTAACCTATTCACAGAGTGAAACTCTAACAAACTACGGTCCTAAAACACTAATCACAATCAGTGTTGTGTGCCAAGGCACAGATCAACAAATAATGAGTTATTATTAGACAAAAATAAATAAATAAAATCAATGAATCATTAAAGCAAGAACATGTGTAAAATTAAACAATGATTGAAAAAAATTGATCTAAATGACCCCTGTCAAAGTTAGGTGACCTAATAGCTGAGAGGTTTTTAAGTATCTATTTGTTTTACACTGCGGTTTAAGGTAGCGGTGACCTGCTCCCTTATTCAAGAGAATTACCACAGTGGGATTTTTATGCTGGGTGCCCTTTCTGACACAACCCCCAAGGCATCTGCATCTCCTCCTGGAATTAAAATCAGCAAATCTTTTGCTTGAGAGGCAAACGTGTTAACCGCTGTACTATGGAGCCACCATGCTGGTAAGGTTAACTGCTAATGACGTCTATATTTGAAATTGTTGCCCGTCTCTCTGTGTAAGCCCTGTGATGATGAACTTGTACTCTGCCCACAGACAAAGCAGCCACCATAACCAATTGGTTAGTGGCGTCCAATTGTGAAACCACAAGCCGGCTGTTACCTGTGGATGTCTTACTGCAATAAACAGCACCAACAAAGAATGCAGCTTCAAAAGTGCTTGGCCATCATTTATACAGAGTCTATGAGTGCACCTTTTCGCTCACCATGTCACCTGAATAAGGCTCCAGCAGGTTGGTTAAAAAAAAACGAGGCTGGGAATCAAACCACCAGCTCTGCGATAAACAGACCACCCGCTCTGATCTATGGCCGCCTCATAAAGGACAAAATTTATCATAATTGCAGTATTTCTAGAGTAAAAGTTATGGAGCCACCAACCTCTATAGTTTTTCACCTTGACACACCTAGGTTGCTGCAATTTAATATCCAACCAATAATTATTGGATTATTTCGTTCAGACCAAATTGGTAGCGCTGCCCAACCAACACTGCTGTGACAAGAGCCGAGGCATGATCTTCAGCCAATCATTTACATTAAAACAGAGCAAGCTTAAAGCAAATGAAGGGAACTTGAGCATGGTCTTTCTATATAAAGCAGCCTCAAACTGTTGCTATGTGGCTGTCAGTCAGCCTGCCATGCAGCACAGGTTGCACTTGCTCCCTTGATAGTCAGAAAGAGTCCAGCTCCCCAGCGCCTTTACTAAGAAAACTAGGAAACCAGCTCAGCCTGCATGACCCAATTAGAAACATCCCTGGACAGTGCAGAAACATCATTCTGCCTGATCTATCAAATAGTTCCAATTACTGCATACAGAAAGAAATCCTGGTAACAATTCTTGTAAAGCCTTAATATTAATTAACACATTTTATTTTAGTTTTATTATAGCCTTGAAAGCTGCATATTGCACAACAAATCTACAGTTGTACAGCCCTCAATATGTTCCAGAAGATGTTGAGCGAGGTCAGCACATGACCCAAAGAGAGATATTTACAAGTACCTCTTGAAGAGTGTTGAACATTTGCAAACGTTTGCCATTCTAAGGCCATGTCAAAAATCAACAGAGCAGTAAATAAATTTGAGTTAAACGGATGCATGCAAAGTGACCCACTTTGCCTGTGAATAAGGGCAATCAATAGAGCGATGGCAGATTGCATGAAACAGGAGGTATGGCCTGTAATTATAGATAACGATTAGAGGACAAGCTTGTGACGCTTTGATCTGTGAGAGCTTTGGTAATATCTCATAATAAGTAAAATATACTGCAGATCCTTTCCGAGCAGTAGTCATGGTAGTACTGTCTGTACAGGCCAAATTTCACATGTAACTTTTTTCTCCCTTTATCTGCTACACAAAGCAAGTGCTGAATATTTTAAATTAACCTGAATAATTTGACAGACTATGCTTTTGCACAGCTGCATAGTTCACTGTCATCTTTGAACTTCATTTCACATTTAATGAGAAGAAAATCAAAACCTTCAAGTAAACTTGAAATGTTTTCATTTTATGGGGTATTAAGAAAATTATTAACTCTAGCTGTGAGTTTCATGAGGAAGTAGCACAGCAAATTACGAGACAACTGCATAACAGTATCTACTTCAAGAGTGCCTTCGAGTGGTTCTCCTTTTCCTTTAAAAATATTAATAACAAATGTTTTATGGCTCCTGTACTTTATGTTGATGCTAAATGTCAGCCATGCACAAGTACTGAGTTGAACAATTATCAAAATGTTCTTTTGTAGTCTCATTTTGAATTTGGCCTTTCTTAGGGAAAAAAGAAAGTTTAAAAAAAGGGTTGTGACTCATCAGTCCAAACAACAAAATTGGCACGGCTGATGTGTAATATTAAAGCATGCCCGCCCAGGCTGTGGAGCTGGCCAATCACAGATAACTGAACATTTTTTGGAACAAGCAGCTGTCTATTCTTACATTCTGTTACCTGTCTCTTGGAAACTAGTGCAAAGTTTCTTTGGCTGCTTGGCTTTTATGTTACTCCTGAAAACTCACAATCCCTCTAAGATGAATATTAAGTGTTTTTAGAGAGTTCAGACTTAACACTTCATCAGGGTGCTGAGTGTTGTACTTGCCACAATCCAACTTTCTTGGTAGGTCACGCAACAGCAGATGCTGCACCCTTCCAAAATAGAATAGAAATTTGAGTGAAAATGGGGGCTTATGCAAGAACACACTGGAAAAGATCGTGTTATAGGGATGGTGAAAGCTATGATTACTGGCTTTCTAATGTCATTCTCTATTAGGGCACTCTAGATACTTTAAGTATACTTTAAAGTGCTTGATGTTCACAGTAAGATGCTGTTATTATCTGTCAGTTATGTTTCTTGTCAGACTGAGTGTGGTAAGTAACAACAGTTACCAACAGCTTCCCTGCAGAGGGTGGCTGTTCAGCCCTGGCACACAGCCGGCTGTCACTTCTTTACAGTGGTCCTTATTGTCTGTGAATGTGTATGTGTGTGTCACACTGCAGTTTGAGTGCCAGTCTGCCTTGATCTCTCTTCCTTTCTCTTTCAGTGCATGAACACACAGCCCTGACAGCTGAACAAGATTATGAGTATGTTCACCTTGTCATAGGCAGACATGCCCCATCAGGCAAAATAAACATACACAGAAAGTCAAAGAGACATCCAAAAGTAGCAGCAGATATTCTCATTGCTGGATTCTGGATAGCTGTTTAATAATTCTAATCAATTTTAATTACTATGCACTTCATTATAGGTTCCAGTGGACTAATGTCTCCCCTAGAATATACACTATCTAGTGATGAGATAAGCACACCCTGGATAGATGGACAGCGCATATACAGTACATAATTCTGGCATTAAGTTGAACAAGTGAGCAGGTCATAAGACAGTCTCATCAAATGTGAATGCAACACTTTGACATATTAAAATATTCTAAAAACTAAAACATCCTTAGTCCCCCCCTTAAGAGCCAAGAAGCTGATTCCTAAACCTAACTTGTCATTCTGTAAGAAAAATTATTTCTCAGATGACCCACTAACTATTAACCCTTGAAAAATAAGCTAAACTAACTACTAAAGGGTACACCAAGTAAAATAGCAAAAAACAACAAACACTACACAGATACATGGCACAACAGCGCCTTGAGGCGACGGTATAAATAAAATTGAATTGAATTGAACAGAGCAGAGCCAGCTCAACAAGGCAATGCTAAGCTGTAAATCTGCACCTAAAATACCCTCTTTCAAGGACACTCCTGTTCATATTTTGAACGGAGGACAGGAACACCTGGCTTGACAGAGGAGTGATGGATGTCTGTGTCCACCATGAAAAACCATCATTAAATAGAATTACACTCTTACGATTAACACACACAGATTTACCTGTGAAACATCTTCACAAAAGTCATTCAGTCGTTAGAACTTTGACGTCTGAAAACCTATGAAGACACTGAGTAAATATAAGTTGCTATTGGCCTAACTGGATAATGCTGCTTTTACCAAGTGCAACGACTGACATTATTTGAATATATTTGGCTGTGCAAATGGAGTACCTGCAGATTTTAACAGATAAGCTGAACCTCTCTGCTTCACATCAGCACGTTTCTTGTGTAAGTCTGCTCTGGTAGATACAGCCTTAAATATCCACTATGGAAAATTTTGGAAGTCCGTATGAGAATGGAAAATTATCAATAATGTTAAGATAAAAAAAAATAAAAGTAGTATCCACTTGTGTGGGGGGGGGGAATCAAAAGAACAAAAACAGAACAAAAAAAATCAAATTGACAGAAGTAATGCATGCGAAAGAAAATGATTGTTATACCAACAAAGAAGAAAAACTAGTTGAGTTGTGGCTGCAGAAGCATGTTTGTATGTGTCCTCCAGCTGTTATCATGACTAAGCCAAGGGGGATGTAGCATGGAGTCCAACAGCAGAGGAATAACAGTCATCTTGGCCCTGATTCAGTAGATATCAAACAGCCTACATATTCTTGATGTCCTACCCAAGTTTATTTGATTAATATGGCAGTGTCTGGCTTTCAGCTAACCCTAAGCCTCAGCATGCGTAGCCACTTTTAGTAACAATATGAGCACAAATATACAGGGATGCAGACACAGTGAAGTGGAAAGGGGGTTAATCTGTCATCTAGTTGAGTAAACCATCACGTGATCACCTCCCACTCTAAACGTGCATGTGTTTATAAAAACCCATCTGTAGCCAGACTGACAGGCATTTGCTGAGAACATTATAATTTCATTACCATCTGGATTTTTGTTTACCAGTACACATATATTTTTGCTAACAGTCCATACTTACTGATATACACTGCACAAATCCACATGAAAGCTAGTGATTATATCTAAAAACACTATAGTCAAAAGATGCACCTTTCCATTCATAAGTGTGAATGGAAAGCCCATCAGTCAACTGCTTTCAAATATGTAATTCCTGCTACTTCCTCTTTGACTAATGTCACCATGTCAACACACCAGTTCTCAGAAGGCTTTGGCTGTGGTTAAGAAGATCATAACCACAGGATTAGAGATCGATTAGCATCTTACCGTCAGGGATTTCTCATTTGTGTCAGTGACTGAAGCGACTGCATTAAACTGTCAACACTACAGAATCCAATCTTGTATGGGACTAGTAACAGCCATAGCTCAGTGCTGCATGTTAATTATGTTGTGACTAGCTTAATCAGTGGCATTTTGAATGCTTCTCTGTAAGCAGTGTAGGCAGTGGCTTTTTGACAGTTTAAAGCACTTTATACTCCAAGCAGTATTCACCCATTTGTATAACATTTTTTTCTGCCCAAGAACACTTCAACAAATGCACTGGAAGACCTGGAGATTGAATCATAAGCAGTAATGCCCCTAAATGATTATTAAAACCTCCTTAACGAGAATTCTGAAAATGTTCATGCAACTGCTTCATGTAACAAAGACTTGGTTGAGTTTTCTTCTATATCTTGATTTACTTTGCCCTGATAGTTTCACAAAAATTGTTCAAAACAGCAGATTTCTTTTAATAATAAGAACTTATGTGCAAAGGCTCCAGCGCCCCCCGCGACCCTGAAAAGGATAAGCGGAAGCGAATGGATGGATGGATGGATGGATGGATGGAAGAACTTATGTGAGATGACAGTGACTAGCATCTTGAAAAGACTGCATGTATGCATGCCTTGTGCATGCTTCACTTAGACCTTTTACTCCATGTCAAAAGGATATAAGCTTCGACTCTTTCCACTTAGGAATCTGTCTGTAATAATACTTGCAGTTGAAAACTGCTGGCCTATAAAAGAATGATCTTTACTTTAATTTCCTTAAGTTTAATTGAAAGGCCATAACTCAAAGTTTGTTGTTTTTAATTTTTTCCCCAATTTGCTAAAATGTACTTAGAAAAGCCACCACAGCATATACATATAGCAGACAGATGCTGAAAAAGAAAATGACTAGAAACAAATGTCAAAATTTAGATTGGAAGTACGGTAATCATAGAGAAGACAGAAGTTAAACTGGCCTTTGCTTTCATTTTGTTCTCCTCCTGAAATAACACCTCATCTTTCACGCTTTACAGTTAGCATAGGGGTATGTGGTAGACCGTCATATCCTTAAGGCAAGTGATGAAAGGTCCTTCGTCAATATAGCCTAAATCCTTCTCTAACAGAATACTTCCTTCCAAAATTAAATTCCTGCATAGCTTGCAGTCATAGTAATGCATGGCAGGTACTGCAAAAAAAGTGACAAGAAAACTAAACACATCTCAGTCTGTTCTGCAGGAAAGAATGACAATGACATCAAACTGGAAATGACATCATGGAATGATACAGGAGAGTACAGACCTTTGTCTGGCAGCTTTTCACAATAGCCTGGGGCCACAGACAGAAGACACTTGGATCAAAATGCCTAAAGATGCCAACAGCTTCTGGGAGGCTAGATTCAAAGGATTTCCATCTTATATTTCAGATAGAAATTCTGTGATTGTAATCAGATCATTGTGTAACACTGAGGGGTATTTTTGAGAGAGTGGGACTTAATAAGAGCTTTTTGTCACTATGAAAGACAATGATGGCTTTTTCCATGTGTACCTATCAACAGTGTTTGTATAGCAAAAAACACAAAACAAAACAGAGTGAGCACTCTGAAGTGGCTAATCCAAACTGCAAAGACAACTACAAAGCAATCCAAATAATGATGAAATAACAACTGGAACTTCAATATGCATCAGTCTTAAAGAGCTCTCAACTGCCTCCCTTCTATCAGCCTGTGCCAGCACTGCACCTAAGCTTGTGCCTTGGTGCCTTTTAAGACCAGGCCCACAATTAATAATCAGTCCTAAAACCTGTTTATTATGTAGAATTACAAGCAGATGTTAATGTTCAGTGGCAAAATAATCCTGGTCGGCTGTATCTGCAAATAAGGGGTTAATTTCCAACTTTGGGCTGAGCAATTTTGTGGTGTCAAAGGTGGCACCACAAAATACCAGATTTCTTTGGTGGCAATATATTGAACTACTTCCAGACAGGACACTTGCAGCAGCACTGCATCAGTGGAAAAGGGGTAAGAGATGCAGTAACACTGTGCCCAAATTTAACTTTATCTTCATCTTAACTTTAACTTTTTAACTTTATCAACATAGTGTATAACTCAACAGAAGCCATTTCTTTAGGTCTACAAAAAAGTCATGTTGCTCTGATAAACATTCTTATATCATGCTGTCCGTCTCTGACATCTCTCAACATAGGCTCTTTCATTTTATTGCATGGGATAAACATTAATTTGGTTCACTCTAAAACACCTTTTGGTTGTTTTGTTCCACAGAGTACTCAGAATTTCATTCAAATCTTTCACAATCTTACAAGCTAAACCTTTTTTTATTCAACACTACCATCATAGTCTAAAAATAATCTTCTGCAAAGTTTAATGCTCCTCATAGCAAATTACGCATTTTAAGAAGTGTGTGGAGATTGTTCTCAGAGGGCATGATCATCAGTATTTAAAACTCCTTAGCAATTATTATGCTCTTTTTTTACCCCCATTTTTTTGGTTCATGTTTTCCTGGCTGTTTAACTCAACTTTTCCATAGCAAACACCAAGAGCTGTCATCAAGTCTGGTCCCGTTTGGCATTTTAACTTGCTATACGGCATCCCATTCCAGTAGGCTTAGTTTGCCTCTCGTTGTCAATCAGTCACCATGTAAACATGTTTGCAGTCTAGTCTGTATTGGATGTCTTCCATTGAACCTTTGCACAGGACTTATCATGCCTTTGCAAAATCTTTTGTTATCATTTCAAAGAATACCACCATAGATACTTGTTCTAGCTGAATGATATTTTGCAATTTTGTGTAGGTTTGTTGAATATAGATTTTTTTTTTTTTTAACAATTAATGCATTAAAAAAACAAACAAAAAACAAAAAAACAAAAACACTTTTATCCAAGTTCCCAGGTAAAATACCATACTGCAACTAGATAGCTAGGATTAAATCTCCACTGATAGTAATATCTATAGTGGAAAGATGTTCTGAGGATATTGATTAGACTGCTGATTTGTCTGACACAGTATTACTGGAATGGTATCAACCCTTGACATATAGATGATATCAATTTCCCAATTCTATTTCACAATGGAACTTTATTATTCCCAACCACTTAAACATGTCATGACTTAGGCAGTAGACAGAGAAGAGAGTCTAAACAAGCTGAGACAAGTGCTTGGAAAAATACCCAACAAGCACTTCATTAGTGCCACATGCAGATATCCAATCAGCCAATGACATGGCAGCTACTTAGTAAATTTAGGGAAGTAGACATGGTCAAGACAACCTGCTGAAAATATCCTGTGAGTAGCAGTTCTCTGGGTGAAAATCCATGCTTTTTGAGCTAATAGGAAGGCAACATTAATCAAATAAACACTTGCTACAACGAAGGTATGCAGAAGAGCATCTGTGAAGCAACAACATGTCAAATCTACTGCTGTAGCAGATGGGCGAAAGCACCAGGGGCCATTCCTGTCAACTGTGGATACAAAACTGAGGCCACAATTCATAAGGACTCATGAAAATGGGATAATAAATTACTGGAAAAATGTTGCCCGTCTGATGAATCTCAATTTCTGCTGTGACATTTGGATGGCAGGTTCAGAATTTGGTGTAAACAATATGAAACCATGGAACCATCCAGCCTTGAATCAAAAAATGAAAATGAAAAAAACTACAGCCTACCTGAGAATCTACATATGTTCTGATGGCTGTATCCAGAATCAAGGAACATGTGGTGAGATGATTTAAAACCAGTTTTAAATCATCAAAAATGCATGACGTTACCATGTCAATATGATGACAAACTCTCAGGAATGTTTCCAGCACTGTGTTGAATCTATGCCATGAAGAATTAAGGCAGTTCTGAAGGCAAATGAGGTTCCAACCCAGAACTAGGCAAGGTGTACCTAATTAAAGTGTCTGGTGAGTTTAAATGTCAATGTAAAGTCCAAGTTTTGCAAATATGCGAACCCAGCTGTCTTTCCAGTTTATGCAGGTTTTAAATCATATAGTTTGTGCTAAACTGCACAAGACAAGCTCTCAGGTGATGAGCTTTAATTGCCAGTTTATATAGATTACTCTGAATGTTTTTCTGTGTCTGACACCTCAAGAAAAACCATCCACCACCACAAAAAAAGCATCAGTGAGATAATCTAAAGCACTTGGATTGGTTTTAAACTGACAGAATATCTTATTACACTCCATCTGCCAAAGTAGGTTTACTTTCCTTGGCAACTTTTTGGTTGTATAATTTAAACTTTTTTTTCTCAAATTGTTCCAGTGGACACTCTTCATGTTCATTTATCAGCTGAATGTTTTTCTTCAAACATAAGGAGAGTGATGGAATTACGCAACTCTGGTATTCACTCATAGTTACACTTTGTTTTGAATTTGCCAGCAGCAAAGTACTCCTCAAACACTGTTAACAAGGAAGCAAATTAATCAAAGCAAAAAGAGGCCTCTGAGAAAAAGACCCAGTCAGATAATATCATCGGGGCTCCATTCACACAAACAGCCTGTGGCTACATGACAGAAATCAATCAACTTAACCAACTGAAAGCTTTCGCCCTCATCAAAGGGCTAGTCAGTCTTCTGAAGTTCAGAGAAGCCTAAACACCATTACTGGTGACAGCGTTACTGACAGATGGTGAGAGGCTGCCGCTTTCAAGGAAACAATGAGTGCAGGTGTGAATGCTTCTTTAAGATATTGGATTTTTACTCTTGGATGCCATCTGATAGGACTTCATTGAAGACACATTAAAATTGAACAATACAGATTTGCTGCTTTGGAAAAAAAAAAATCAAAATTCTGCCTCCCTCCCAGTTAAACACTGCCTTTGAGCTAAACTGTGATTGAAAAATATACTTCAGTACATGTAATTTTGAAATTGACGTCCTGAAAAATATGTTAACACTATATATAAACTATGTGGAAAACACTCCAAATATGAGTGTTCAGCTGAGTCTGCTCATGTTTTTCAGGCATGTCGCCACTGCTGTTTGAGATTGTTGAGTGTGAACTCAAGAAAACATGTGACAACATGAGGATTCATTAATCTTCCCTTAAAACATTTTCTAACACAAATGTGTCCATTAAAGAATATACAAAGTACATATTTAAATGTATCACAATTGATTCCTTTTCTTTTGCTACAAAAGACTGTTTTGTTTTCTATCTAGCAAAGTAATTGTCAGTGCAAGCCCTCCCGTGTCACAACATGCAGGAAGAATTAATTTAAGTATGTAATAAATGCAAGACACGGTTATGGTGGTGCATCAGCAATCGAATGAGTAAAACCCAACACTAAACCATAATTCAGTTTATAATGTTAATGCATTTATGGTGGGGCCACCAGAACAGGCTGACACAGAGGCATAAATCTGGTATTCAACAGCAGAGTCAAGGACCTCTGTATGCTTATCTAGTGCAAAGATTTAAACTAATCTCACTGGCTAAAACAAACCACACTTGAATATCAGCTGCTCTACAACATAAGAAGATAAATAAAAGTATATCACTATAAACATATTTGGAACTAAAATAGTACAAGGAGGAAATTAAGAGCTCTGCAAGACAACTCTGTATCATCTGTTCTAACACTGAATGGCACTGTTGAGCAGGGTTTACTGGTGGAATTTCATGCCTTCTTAATGGGACTATCGGTTGTGTTGTGCAGAAGTCAGGTTGGTACACAGCTGACAGCCCTATTTGACAACTGTTAGAATTCAGCTGATTGGTTCTTGCCATAATATAAGTAAAGTGAAATGACAGTCCATCATTACTTTAAGAACTGAAGGTCAGTCAGTCTGGAAAATTGCAAAATCTTTGAATGTGTCCCCAAGTGCAGTCGCAAAAACCATCAAGCACTACAGCGAAACTGGCTCAAATGTGG
>VUQG01004409.1:35670-64842 GCA_015106755.1 Etia nguti
TATGTATTATTTTTCACATCAAATATACATGATGATACAATGTTTCATTTTGATAGCATTAATGGTTCAACAATATGTTACCAAGTATGTTTCATTTCTTTCCAGAGCTGGTCATCTCCATGGTTACTGTCTTCCATCCACTCTGGTATGTTGTGTTTGCTCTTATTTTGATGGCACCGTGCTTTGCTTCCGGTTATAATCCAGCAGTTCTAGGTCAGCTTGACTCCGCTGTAGTGATGGACTTGCACACCGCAGTATGATTAGCTCTAACGGCCAAAAATACACAGAGCAGCGCCGCTTCACCGGCAGCCAACGAGGGCAGCAGCACGCTGGGGATCTCACACCCACTTTCATTATATGGGGCAACTTAGAAAAGAGGAAGTGCACAGATTTCGAGCAAAGGCGCCTGAAACTGAGGGCCAACATTAAACTCCAGATGCTCATCCATTAACTTAATTTTCCATTAACAAGACTCTACAGGCTCTATGATATATGTCTTTATATTTATCAGTTTAATTCTGTTACAGACTTCTGAGACTTGTGTTAGTCTTTAAAAAAAGAACACTTCTGTAAATATAAGTAAACGAAAGTTCAGCAATGTTTCCACGCTTTTGTACCTGTTGGGTTATTCTCTTTTCACCCATTTTATCTATTTGTCAGAGTTTTCCTTAAAGCAGTTCTACTTCTGCCATATCAGTGTTTGTATTGGAAGTTGTAACTGCTCAGTACTACCAAATATTCACTGGCTGACACTAAAACATAAGCAGGATCGTCCTTGACCCTTAGGAAAATATTTTGCAATCTGGTGAGTGTCCAACTTGAATTTGGCATCTCACCAGTTGTCCCAAAACAACCTGCAATGAGTGAAATACCCATCGGGAAATTATTTATTCATCAAATGGCAGATTCCACACAAAAACATTTGGAGTCGCATCCCATGCCTTGTATACTTTGAGACATGTCAGTTGGACGACGCCCCTTAAAACTTTTCAAAGCCCTACAGACTCTTTTTCCAAATGATTGCTGGCATTCTTAACCTTCATCTCTGCTGACCTCTTGTGGAAAAACGCAGTGGTGCTGAAAAGGAGGAGGAGGAGTTTGCCAGACAGCACCATAGACTGTATGTTCATTTTGTAGTGTAGGTGCACTCGCCACACCTGCTTCCTTGATACCACCAAATAATGTTGTTGTCTTTCGTACTTTAATCATACAGAGAATCTGTAAGAGAGAGAGAGAAAAAGTGATCTGTTTATGCTGACCACCTGCTTGACTTCCACAAGAGGCAACAGCGCCTGTGTTTGACAGGACGGACTCTGATCCTGGACGAGCAATATGGAAGTTTGGCGAGTACTGCTATATCCATTCATTCATCAGTTTTCTACCCGTTATCCAGGCCAGTAAGTAGAGGCGCCAAGACCTTCCTGTCTTCGGCTTTCCCTGGAGGGATTATCCCGGAATGGTTTTACAAACCAGAGAGCGTGTAATACATACATATACATACGTACATACTCTATCCAGCAGCGTGTCTCTGTGTGTGTCCCAAGCCTGAAAAACTTGACCAGCGAGGTGTCCACAAGGTATCCTATACAGGTAGCCGAAGCGGTTCAACTGGCTCATTTACTGCAAATTCAATGAGCTCCTTACCTAAGACCAGACAACCAGACACCCAGCGGCAGAAATGAGGTTCTTATCCTCACGGCCCTTCAGTCAATGCAAGCAACCTGTGGGCAGGTTTGAAGTGGAACGGTCAAGGTGAGTGTAGGGACATAGATCTACCATTTAATACTTTTTTTTTCTCATTTTGTATGAAGAAATTGGTTTTATTTCATTGCTTAAAATGCTATTTCACCAGTTTTAATTAGCTGCGTTAATAGTTTCAAGGGCTTTCAAAAGTGAACTAAAAAACAAAACATCACATGTTTATGGATGTGATAATGGTTATCTTTAAAAATAATGGATGAAGTATGTAGGCTGTACGCATTTATTTGTTTATTTTTATGCCACCATGCAGTAGGCTACAATTATAGAATAAGGCCTCTAATAAAGATGATGTTTTTGCAAAAAAGTTTGTGAATGCTCACTTTAATAAATAAGATTCAGTCTCTTTTAATTAGATATAAAATTACATTTGAGACTTGATGGTAAAATAATGAAGGTTGTGTAATTTATGTACAAGAAATCTGTGCCGAAAGAATGGAAAAGTATATGTTTGCTTTCTACATCACTAGCCAGGAGCAATGCAAGACAAAGGTTGGAGCAATGCAAGACAAAAGTTGTTGTTTTTTCCCCCCTAAAGTAATATGGCAAGAATAAGAACTGTGATTTAATAAGGACCATAATGAAAAAAAAAAAAAAACTACACTAAAGGAAACTGAAAGCAAAGGTCCTTTTGAAAAAAAAATTGAATAACAGCTTTTTGACCCACAGGTTTTAAAGCTTTTTACAGCAGCTGATCACATGTGGTTGATTGCTCTTTTGGTGCCACTGCTTCCTGCCATCTTTATGGTGTCCAGCCATTATCGTGGGAAAGTTTCTATCCTGTGCCATCGACCACTGGCCTGGGCACAGGGGTTGGTGGGAGGGGGGGGTCTGTGTAAAGAGCACACAAGCCTTTGTGTTCTCCAATTGCACCCATGGCAAAGTTGACAGCGTCTTGGAGACCTTTGACCTTTATGATGAGACAGATCAGTTTCTCTGCATTGGTCTGCAGATTGGTATGTAAGCATTAGAAACACTTACCTTTATAGTGCATTAAATTAGAAAGTGTTTCACTTGTACAATGAGTGCACATGGATACATAATGCATGGCATACCTATTGTGGGCATGGTGCTGCAATAGAAATTGGAATTTAAGAAGTGGTAAAGCATATAAAATAACTTTTATTAATTAATTATGAAGAGGCATTATCAAGTGTGGATTGTACAAAATTCTGAATAATTACATATATTCTACAGAAAAGAACTAAATCAAGATTTAGTGTGGCTGCTATTGCCCTTTAAAGCAGCAACTTTTCTCTTTGCTACAGTTCCCTTTTTTCTGGACGTTTCTAATAGGTAGGTTTTCCAAGACTCTTATTTGCTACACTTGCTACAGGCCTTTTGTGGATTTAGTCTATCTGCGTTTTCAGTCTCATTGTGTAATCACACATTGACTTCATGATAATGACATCAAGACCCCATGGGGCCCATTGCCTTTTGTTGTAAGACTTCTGGACAAATAGTTCTTTTTTCATGCTTTTGGATATTTTCCACTTCTGTCACAGGAAAACAATCAAAGCATCAGTCATTAGGATCAGTTTCTGCAAACTATGTTGCTTTTGCGGTGCATTTCCTACCACAACATCTTGCAATTTTAGTCAACTTGCTTGTGCTTTTTCCACAAAAGTCAGAAATATAACACATTTCCTTGAACACTGAGCATTTAGCAATGTAATGGTAAATCGTGAACTTGCTTTAAATCATTTCAGTGATGTTAATTTATTTAATTTTCTTTCATTTACTACATATTATTAGTCTGCAATTACTATATTTTGCTAAAAAGCAAGTTTGGCTGAAATGGCAGCAGGTACCAACCTTTAGAAACCATTCCCTTAAATGATTATTGAATAAGTTTTTGTATTTCATATTCAATAATTTAAGTTTTTGTAATGTAATCTAACTTATTTATTGGGTGCATACTGTTCTACATTCCACAATGTCAAAATGTTCCAAAATGTCAACTATGCTCCCTGGTGTGTGCAAAGAAAATAAAGCCCGGCTTGTTCCTGTGGATTCAGGTGTGATACTGGATGAGGTAGTGAAACGTGTCCACCCTTTGCCGGTGCTGGAACTGGGGATGCACTGTGGCGACAGCTCAGTCTATCCTGCTTCGTCTGTGCCCCCTGGAGGCAGACTGGTCACAGTGGAGCTGGACCCAGTCACAGCAGATCTTGGAGAAGAAATCATCCTGGTGACTGGCTTCAAGCACTCCCAGGTACACTGAGGACTCTAAACCAGAATATAACTAAAATATCTCTAAAAATAACTCTCTATTACTCACTTTTCCAAACCTCCTCAGTTCCAAGTTTTGGCACAGAGCTTAGCTGAGGCCATCCCAGCATTAAATTCTTTGCTTGAGTCTGATCAAGGTACCAGTGATGGCATCAATCTGGTGCTAATGGACCACGATCCCCAGCAGTACCTTTCAGACCTGCTGGCCTTGGAGAGAGAGGAGCTCCTCTGCCCATCTGGCTGCACTGTGCTGCTGATCAAGAGGAATCAAAGAACTGATGATCTCAGAGGAGTCCTGGATCAAATCAGAGGAAGAGTCGAAAAATAGAGCATCAAAATAGAGCATTCATTTATGATGGAGAATTTTTACCGGAAGGAAAGTACAAAGGAAGACTGCAATGGTAAAGTTTAGCTAAGATGTGGGTGTCTCTTAGTGTTAAATATTATTTCATAATCTCTAGTATGACTCATAAGGCAAAGAACTGCAATTTTGAGAAAACTTTATTATAAATAAAAAAAGTGATATTAATCATCCTATAAGTCTCTCCTACAGTTCTCAATATTTCAAAGTCTCCAAAGATATTACTGAGTTTCCTTTGTGTCAGAAATAAGACGCATTTATTATATACTTTAAATATGATCTACTTTACTTAAGCTTATTACTTCTCTACATTTATTTCTTTTCCACATCATAGCTCCCAAAAGACAAATGACTACCTCCTATCGTTTAGCACATTAGCAAAATCCCTAAGGTGCTTACACAATCGCCTCGCCTCAACAAAAGAAACAAAGAAAAGATATTACCTGATGTACTGCACAGACTTACCACTTGGTGGCACTCCTACCTTAAAAAGATAACAACCTAGACCCTGAACTGTGTTTGATATGGAAAGCGTTTAAAGGCCAATGCCACCCATGTTGTTCTAAACATATACATATTTATTTTGCTGTAAATGTGAAATTTAAGCCTGGCGTTAATAGATCCACTTTATGCTTAGTGTTTTTTGTTTCATGTGTTTTGACACAAATTTTCTCTGTTGAGAAGCTTAATTTCTGTGAACATTAAGCAAAAACAAAGAAGAGAAAATGCAGTTTAGGGAGGAAAATTTGTTCTTTTCCTCCCTTTTCTGCTAAGTGACTCTAACGTCTATCAAGATTAACTGTTCCACCAAACATCTTAGATGAGGGGATTCAGTGTTTTGTCTTCTGTGCAGAACTCAGGTGGACTTTAATGAATTTGTCTGTAATGGTGCTACTGAGGCTTTCAACGCAGCTGGAAAGCCATTACATGGTTTAGAGACAATTTAGTGCCTGATATAAATAAATAATATTTGTGCAATAACGATTTAATTAAATGCAATATTTACCACAGCCTCAGGGAGGGTCTAGATTCTAGGTCGCAACTGTTGCACAAGAGAATAATGAATGTCGCAAAGTGTAAAATTATAAGAAGAGAGCTTACTGCAGTTAAAGAGAGACAGAAAATGAGAGTCAGGGGAAGAGCAGTGAATAAAACTACTATTATGCTATTCCTGTTCCTGTCACCCCAACTAGTTGAAACCAAAGCCCTAAGCTCCATCCAATTTAACTGTTCACTCTTAATACCTAGAAAGAGCAAAACAGGTAATGGGGCAAGCCTCATTAATACTTAATAACCTCATACATAGATGATACTTTTTTATATACCACAGGCAAAGTCATGATTGCAATTGCTGATTTAGACTTTAAGGAAAAAACACAGATTTTCAGGGAACTCTGACAGCCTGCAGATTAATAAATGTTTCTTCATCTTTACTATTGTGCATTATTTATCAGTTTAATGTTCTCTGGCTAGTATGGGTACAACCATTGTTATTATTTAGCATCGTGTTGCTTCGGGCACACCATCAGCCAAAACACTGACTGAGAGACCGGCATGTTTTATACCTTAAGTATAAATATTTGACAACAAAGCTGAAGATTTGATGAATGCTGCAAAAATTACACATATCTGGTTATTTCCTTTTGCCTTGCATTGCTCTTGGCTAGTGCTGTAGAAAGTAGTATATACCTTTACTTTGTACAAGTAAATAATTTATTGATGGCTAAAATGAAAACCATTTGTTAATACCATGGACTGAAAAAATGACATTTCATTGGCTGAAGTAATATAAAAACAATAATCTAACTTGCCCGTCAGATCAGACCCTGTTGTTTATCCATTAAAGAGAATGTTTTGCTGTGCTATATACCATACTGTTCATTAATTCAAGCTAACGCTAGCGTCTCTAAGCCAGAAAACAGCCATCTTACAGTGAGTTTTGCATCCTGAAATAAAAGTCCCTCCATGAATGCTAGGCCCTGCTGATGTTGACTGCAAGGTTTGCCCTGATGTCGGTCACATTCAGGCTTTGCTAGATGAAATTATTATCTTCTTGATATGCTCAAGTCCAATTTGAACTATTTCACCACAAAACCTTGTTGTTTCAGGTACATCAGCTGTTCATAAGACTGTTGCCTGAGGGGCATTTTACTCTGGGCTCTCCCCTGGGATGGGAATTGATAGCCATCATAAATGTCACATCCTTTTGATTTTGACCCAGGTCCTTAACAGTGACAGCCTGTTAGAGGCAACTGAGCAAATCTATTCACTAATTCTCAATTAAAAATGTGTTTAATGCATGTTACAAATATGGGATAAATAATATATTTGCCTTCCATTCATTAATGAGAAATGCTAAATAATGCAACTGACTTTCTGAAAGTACAACCCCATCATCTCCACTACAAGGTTGCATAGCTGACTATGAAGCAATGCCATAGTTAGGACTGTAAACATCCTGGTCTGCACTACAGCTGGTAATGTCACTTCTATTATGGAGAACTCCATAAATATAAACCAACAGCATAAACAGTTAAATTGCATATAACATTAGCCTTAAATCAGTATCATCATATAATTGCTTTGATTAAAAATTGAAACATGCCATTTGGATCAAAGTTGACACCCACACTGAAAAAATGATTGTCCACAATTATTATTTACACTGGATAATTGATCGCTAATTTGCAGTATTTCATTTAGAAAAGAATAACATTTAGGTTGTGAAAAAAAAAAAAATCCTCTTCAAGGAGTTTGCAGCTTGTGTTTTTCAGGGAAAAACTCCAAATATTCTTTGGTTTCTGTTTTCTAACTCTGGTACAGCGTTTGTTTTCTTTCTCAACATTTACCAGAAATGTAGGGCAGCGTTTTACAATGGGGGAAATTATTTGATCCCCTGCTGAATTAGTAAGTTTCCTTACTTCCAAAGAAATTAACAAACTTACAGAATGACTCAGTACTTGAAAGAGAAACCCATGTTGGCAGCCACAATGGTGAGATGTTTCTTGCAGTTGGTCAACAGGTTTTGCACATACCTTAGGGGGGATTTTGGCCCAGTCCTCTTTACAGAAACTCTTTAAATCCTTTTGATTTCTTGGCTGCTGCTTGGCAACTTGAAGCTTCAACTTCCTCCACAGATTTCCTATAGGACTGGGGTCTGGAGACTGGTTTGGCCACTCCATGACCTTAATGTGTCTCTTCTTTAGTGACTCCTTTGTTGCTTTAGCAGTATGTTTTAAGTCATTGTCATGCTGGAAGAAGCTTCCATTACCCAACACTTAGTGCTCTGGCTGAGGGAAGAAAGTTCTCGTCCAAGATTTTACGTACATGTGCTGTTCATTGACCCCTCAGTGTGGTGAGTTAATTCTGTACCCTTAGCAGAAAAACAGCGCCAAAGCATAATGTTTCCCCTGCTATGCTTGACTGTGGGGATGGTGTTCTTTGGGTCATACTCAGCATTTCTCTTCCTCTAAACACAGCGGGTCGAGTTATGCCAAAGAACTCAATTTTGATTTCATTTGACCACAGCAGTTTCTCCCAAGCATTCCCTGAATCATTTAGATGTTCACTGACAAACCTAGGATGGGCCAGCATGCGTGCCTTCGTGTGCAGGGGCACCTTGTGATTATCATGATCATCCTCACCCCATAAGGCAAGATGTTGACTGAGGGTTATTGATGGTCATTTTATATTTCTTTCTTATTGTTTTGGTCTTTGGTGGTGAACAGGTTGGAACGGAAGAAATTCATTCTGTGGACTAGTGCGGTTTATACACATAACAAGTTGAGATCAGGAGTATCTTTAATTATTGACTGTAATTTGGCACGCAGCCTTTCTATAGCAGCAAGAATACCTTTCACTCAATGACATGCAACACTTAGTAACTTTTATGTAATGTGTTTTTTTTTATAAAGTTTTGGTTGAAATTCTGTCTTTCTCCATTACGATGAAACTACCATATACAATTAGAGTGTATTCATTTTTGTGCAAGTGAGCCAACTGAGAAATTTAGCTGGGATCAAATAATTATTTTCTCCACTGTAAATAATAACAAACAGATGAAATGGTCTTTTTTTTTCTTCTAATTCATGAACACCCTTTAAGGCCTTATGCAGATACCACAGAGTCACAAATTGGTGGATTTGCAAACCTACATCTGTATTTTGCATTTTAGTCTTTTAAGTTGATATTTGCACATTGGCTATCTTTTTCCCTTTACAGCCCATAATGCACAAAGAGATGGTGGCTTTTTCATACTAGGAAGGATTTTTGAGTCACTGGCAACATCACAATCATATCAGTGTGTTCTCAAATGCCATGTTTATGCATGTAATTACACAAAATAGACAATGCGTAAGGCTCACTTATTAGCTTCCAGCACCTTCTCAGCACAGAAAGCCTCCTAACTTCCCATAAGACAAGTATGAGTGCCAAGAAGCGGTCAATTTCTCAGCTGTCAGAATTGATTTAACATTTCCTTGCCCTGCTTACAGAGTAACACAAGTGTACATAGTGATGTACAGCCAGATGTAAACACCAGGCTCTATGACCACTCCAGCTTACACCCCTTCCTCCAACTTCCCCCCCAAAATTCTCTTTTTAATGGGTTCAATTTTCTGGTCTCCTCTGTCACCAGGCTATGAACTGCACTCTGTGCTGTGGTGGCTGGAGAGCGGATGTAAACACAGCTTTCAATTATAAATCAAAACCTAAAAGAGTCATGTTCTGCTGCCCTCAGGCTCTATGCACAAAGGCCCAGCCTTCATAGCAAAACACTTCACATTGCACTGGTGGGAACTTCTGCCCTTCTATTTACCAGGATAAATTCAAAACAGAAACTTGTTCAGTGTCTGTGAGTGTCAAAGTTACTCGGAGGATGTTATGCTGATCTTTTGCACTGGCTTGGCTGCTACTGTGTGCCATCGATGATTTTATACGACACTATTAAACATGACCAAATGTAAGATTGCACATTAAACATCACAGTTCATTATGATATGTAGATTATAACACTGTGAGTCAAACCAAATAGCAGTGTACAGTGTATTTTCACAAGTTGCTGCAAACACCAACATATTATATTATGACGTAAGGAGACATACAGCATATCTTAAAAATATTAGCCTCAAGTGTTTAGACATAGAGAAATGGAGGGCTTTAAATTTAAACCCATCATCACATTGGTTCACTGTTTTACTCTGATGGAGTCGTACTTGCCACAACACACACAGGCCACTGTCAGCTAACTGTGGACGTGAACAATGAAAGGCAAAAGTGCAAAATGGAGATGATATTTTAGATAAAATATAACAACAAAGATTTAAGTTGTAAGTTTAAACAAAGGTTATCTATGCATATGTAATATTAGACCTAGCTCATCATCTCACCAAGCTGGTTTATACCTGCACCAAAATAACCTACATCTGCTTTATGGTTGTGGATTTATTTTCGTTTTAACATCAACATGGGCCCTTTTTAAATTCACACCATGTTTCTTCTCAGGCAGTGAAGGAAAAAAGCTTTGCCCTCTGTGCTTGGTTCATCAACTGGAGTGGGCAGAGCAAAAGAAGAGTGAGTGTCTTGATGGCCTCTCCTGAGACCAAGTGACTTCTATATTTGGTATGCTGTGATAGCTCGTGATCCCGCCTCACGGGCCACCACCATCACACACAAACCAGCCTGCTCACTCTTCACCTTGGGGTTGTGAAATGGTGCTGTGACACAAGCTTAAATTTAGACCGTCCTGCTCTTTTGAGATATTAGAGTGAGTTTACAATAAGAGAATATAACAGGCTTAGGGTTTGTTACTTTACTTTTGAAAATGAACTGCATTATTTTTTACTTACCTGTATCTTCTCACCATTTAGTTAACACATTTCTTTCAACTTATTAATATTAAAATATCTCTGGCAATTGTGCTATTATGCAAAGAGATGTTTTAGAAGGTAACATGCTTATTTACAGTTCATCTGAATAAATTAAAGAAAAATTTGCTTTGAGATAAATATTTTACCTAGTGTAGGCACTGGATCATCTAAGCCACAATAAGAGGAGTTCTGTGTGACCTGTTCCTTTACTTCCTATCATTTCGATAAGTGTCAGCGATTGAAGAATGAAAACACTTCGAGTTCTCTCTTATAATCTGTAGAGGGATCTGATAATGTGAAGTGACTGTGCCACCCGCCTTTGGCCCAGACTTTAACCTACACACATACACTGCACGCACACATATGAATTCAACCCTCCCTGTGGTGAGAGGGAAGATTGAGAGAAAATAGACCTCCCACTGTGTGGTGTCTTAGGAGGACTGAAGCCTCTCAGAATGCACTTTGTCTGTTGAAAGACCTCCTACGCTTGGGATTTTATTTTTTAGTGAAAAGCAGCACACACTGCCCATCTCTTGCTTGTAATTCTAATTTGTTGAGGTAAGATGTCATCAGACATTTTCACCAAAATGATGGTAATATTTCTTCTTTAGAAATATAAAACAGACGACGATTTGTCCACACATCATTTCACCTGTTTTGACTACATTGTGAATCTGTATAAACGCAAATGTTAATACAGTTAATGAAAATCTGGATTTTATACATTAAGATGAGAGAAAATGAATGTTTTACAATATCAGTATTTGGTAGAAAGCAAACTGCCTCACAGTATTGAAAATAACAAGCTTATCTCCTTGATGGTTGCTAGCTATATACGTTACCTTGTTTAATGCCTTGCTAATTACTTGGAAAATTGCCTAATTAAGCAGCAACTGAATAATGTAGCACAATGCCCTTGTTTTGTCACTTAGGGCCTTTGTTGTATGTCAACACCCTCCCCTCCCCCACAGTTTCTGTCAGTTGCCAAACAAAGACAATAAAACACCTCCTCATTTTAATGAACTTAATTATAACCTTTATTCATTAAAGATTTTAATGTTTACCACTGTCGATGTTTGTGAAGCACATATTAAAACGAAACCTCTCAGAGACATAGCAGAAAGATGTGCAGCTACATTCACCACCAAAAAAGTAACCATCAGATTGGTATAAATAAATACTCTCATTCATCAAAATAGTTGCGTGTGTTGTAAAGGTTGGCACTATTATAAGCCTATATTAGGAGATTTTAAATTCAAAAACTGGTTTGTTTTTGTGTTTGTTTATACTTCCTGTAAGAATGTACAAAGCAGAAAGAGAAGAAATTATTTTGCTTTGGTAGTCTTCATCCTGTTGTGCCATTTATAGAATATAAACTATTACAAAAGCATATAATCAAAATATGACATGAGAAGCTTTTGGCCAGCTGTTTTTGTGTGTCTCAGCCCATAAAGGAAAAAGAAAGGAAGAAATGGGACATTAAGAGAAGGTCGATGAGGGAGGTGGATGGGGAATATTCTTGGTGAAGAGATGGAACAAGTACAATTAGTTCAATAAGTGTACACTGGCGGGACATGTCATTATCATTGACCTTTTATGTATTATTCAAGCATTTGCTTTGCCCACCAGGGTCAAGAAATAATGTGTGTGTGTGTGTGTGTGCGCATCCTTGAATGCATGTAGTAGGCCAGTGTTCACTCTCTTGCTCAGTATGGATTGAGCTCAACAGTTTTATTAATGGATCAATTGTGTTTCTGCATCATCAACCTTTTAAAGCTCACTAAGGGTGTATTGATTTCAGCACAAAAATACACACAAAAAAGGTGGGCTGGAAAAATGTGAATCCATTGATCTATAAGTTACAGAGGAAATGAGAGATGAATAGGCACTAAAAAGTTCTCAAAGGAGGATTATATAAAACTGACAGCGCATACTCCATACTCTGTAGAAGACAAATTAAATTAAAAGATAAAGTCTCTTAGACTATTGGATCACTACATGCTGCCAGGACAGGTTCAATGCACCTTGGGATTGATTCCTCAAATCTCTAGATATTTGCTGAAATAATAAAACACCAAAAGATTTTTCCTCATCTAGAACAACTTTATAAATAAAGAACAGATGAAATTTAACCAACACAGGTGAAACTAGTGAGGCTGGACAATCACAAAGGAATGAAAGGAACAAAGGATCAAAACAAGAGCCAAAAAAACCTAATCTTTGCTGTAAAAAAGGAAATGAGACATGAAGAGTAACCCTAAACATGATTACATGATGAAAAGCACAACAGAATCAATCAATATGATTGAGGCCAAACTACAACAACCACACCAAACCTGAAACAATGGCACAAGGCTTCAGGATTTACATTTAGTTTATCCAAATTTAAATAAGCTGTAATATAGACTTCATGAAACAGAAACATGATTAGCTGAAAAGAGAACTCCCACACATCAAAGTTCACATCAAAAAGTTATCACTTAGAACTCACAGAAAATGATAAGAATTAGTTAATCAGTAAATAGTGATAGAAAACAAATCTGTTGTTGAAAACAGTAATGTCATCTCTTGGGTATACTGTGAAATCTGCTCAACTCTTTTAGACTAAAATAAAGATTTAAACTTAATACAGTATTTTGATATTAGATGTAATATTCAATTTTTAAAAAAATCTAGTAGATTTACTTTTAAACCCACACATTGTTTGCATTAGTGAAACCTGCTATGATTGTTTCAGTGTTATTTGGCTTGGCTAACTGAATAAACCAATGCTGTAGCACTAGAGGTCAGATAGTGCTGAACCACAAAGACAGAATTACAAACTCTGTTTTAAACATGTGTGCAATTTACAACTGGATGTTTGTTTCACACTCAAATGCTTAACAATGTGAGTTTAATTGTATTGTAGCAACTTTGTTAGCAGATCAGCTGAAAACAGAATTGCTGTTTTGTTTGTTTTGTCTCATCTTTTAAAAAAGGAGAAAACTGCCAACCTCATGGTGATATTAGTCAGAAATCTGGGAATTAACAAACTCATTAGGATTAATCTTCCTTGGAACATGATGAAAAAAAAATTGCAGTCTTATTTATAGTTACCAATATTTTAGCGTGGGCCCAAAGGACAGATTAAAGGAGAGCCTGAAGCTGCTTTCATGCACACACTGCAGCCCTGAACTGTTAAAGGCACTACTCAGCAGTTGGATCAGACATTAAGCTACTTTTAACCTGCCAGATCCTTAATTCAGAATTGGTGTGATGTCTGATTACCCCCATGTGAGAATAGCCTAGGCAATTATCCAGCGAATTCACAGTGACTGAATGATTCTCTTAACATTGTCCAGAGTTCATGTGAGAAAATTGCTTGCCATTAGCATCCTGAAAGTGACACTACTGGCTAAAAACCCGTGAATGTTGCCAGAAATGATCGTTAGTATATGTTCCAATAATCTTAATGTCTGTTTTATCTTAAAATAGCAATTCAGTCAGAATGAGCCCTCACCAAATTAAATGAATGTTAAATTCTTTAAATCTGGCAAATAGTAAAAAATACCCTCACGTAAGCCACAGATGTTCCATCAAGCCCCACAAAAAAACAGCCTATAATGACCCTATTTCAAAATGGAGAGTAATTCCAACAAACTGCCATGGGTGAAGCAGAAACGGTTATGGAACTGCTGAGTTTATTTCCCATGAGTCTATTACTGTTGTAGTAGCCATAGATATATTAAGCCTTGAAGCAGAAAGAGCGCTGTGTGATCTAAGACATGTTTTAAAGATATTTGGTAGTGCCACACCATAATATCACATTTAAATTGTATTATTATTTTTCTCTGATCGGCACACCTGAATTGAGGCTATTTCTGTGGATCCCTAATGGAATAAACTCACTTCCAGAGACCTGGATTTTTTTTAATACTGTCTAACCTATTTGCTCCAGTAGTTTCTGTTAAGATTCCCCTGCATAAAGCTGCTAATGGCTGCAGTGAATGTCTAATCTGATGCATCGCTTTGGTCTTTTTCATTTTATTTGAAAATAGAGGACAAGTGTTCCTCAATCCCCTTGTGCAGAACCTCATTTTATAGGCCCACATAAGAGGAGGAGGCAACATTACTTGCCATCCAAATGGACTTTTCATTAGGACACGGAATGGGTTTGGGTCACAGCGGCAGCAGCAGAGATGATCAAATCTCAAACAATGGAGCTGCTGGCTCTGCTCCAAGTCTTTGTTTACTGATCTGATTCCAGTGTGTGTGTGTGTGTGTGTGTGTGTGTGTGTGTGTGTGTGTGTGTGTGTGTGTGTGCATGCGCGCGCTAATGCTGGCTTGATGTGGCCCTGCCTGTGAATATAAGCCGCAGTGTGATCTGTGATTTGGCAAATAATGCAGGATTCACAAGAACACAATTTGTATCTTCTTTTCAACATTTAATCACAGTTTTTGCACATTGTTCAAACAATTCCTACCCACAAAAAAAAAAAAAAAAATACTTTTGTGATTGTAGTAATCAAAGCTTAAAGAGATACTTTACTGCTGAAGGTTGGATGAGTGAACAAATGACATTCTCTTTTCAGTTAATTTAAGGCTACAGGTCATTGGTCACTGTTATTAGCTTAGTCTGATGACAGTTAACCATCAATAAGTTAAGCTGACTCTGTTCAGAATTACAAAATACAAATTTTAGTGCAAAACTGAAATTTAAAAAACAGCATGCTGTTGTGCTGAAAGTTATGTAATGAAATTTATTTTTGGCTAGAATAGCACCTTTTTAAAGTTTACGCGGTGGGAGCTGAAATTGGGTTGGTTTGGTTGCCTTGTAATAATTCCAGTACTACAGTTATATTTGGATTCCTCTCTGGAAGTCCAGTTCTAAACCACTGGCATTTCAAAACAGACCTAAAACCTCAGAGAGCAAACATCGGCTTTTGTGCCAAACTGAGCTGGTTCTCCAGACTAAAGCAGTTTTAGTGGAAGAACCTGGAGTGACCAAGCCTAAAGGCTGCTCATCATATTACCAACAGCATGGTTGTCTCAGTTTTGGACATTCACATTTATGACATATTTTTACTCCATAAATGTGATCCAAAGATTATGCCTGTTATTAATAAACTCTATACTGTAATGTTTTGAAGGGTTTGAGGAATTCAGTACAAATGACCATACAGTTATGCTATCCTGCACTTGCTTTCAATACATTCAGGGCAGGAGTATCTTTGTCGCACTAACAATCATTGCTCACAATCTGCTCTCCAGGTCTGCACCACATTTGTCTCCCTTTGACTTTGTCTTTTCCATCAAATCAAATTCAAATTTAAATTTAAGGGTTGCTTTTTTGACTCAGTGGAGAAGAGTCACCAGACATCAGAAACTGCTTGAGCTCTGTAGATGTAAGCAGTAGAGCACTCAAATATAGTCGCATTCATTAACCTAACCTTACACGGTGCACAAATGCAGCTTTCTAAATGCTTATTGGTTGAAAACAACAGTTTGAAAGGATATTTAACCATGTTTCTCAGAAACATCACATGAAGTTAATCCATCCATCGATCTATCCATTCTCTTCTGCTTATGTTTATCAGGGTTGTGGGGGGCTGGAGTCTATTCCAGCTACCATAGGGTGAGAGGCTGGGACCCTGAAAGGCACATCAAGTTAATCTCATACCAAAATAATGTTGTGCTCTCTCTACACTGTTCCTCACAGGGGTATCCCAAAAGTAGCAGTGTCATCTGGGGTGTGATTAAAAACTGCAGCATTCTTCCCCCCTGGCTACATACAAGTTAACCAGTAAGATAAAATATGATATCTATAGTTAGTAAACAAAAAAACTGAGAAGCTAATAAACTGATTACCTTTGGACACTGCTGCAAAGACTAGAATCCATCATTTCACATTTCAGTTTTTTTGGTAATGTATTCTGTAGCTTGTAATTCCACTACCTGTAAATTAGCTGCCAATGTTCAAAAACAAGGTAACCGCCAGTTATCAAATGTAAAAAAAAAAAAAAGTCCTCAGACCACCACATTGTGATGCTGTAGGCCAGGCTGTGCTCTCTCTTTCTGTCTTTTTGACCTGAGAGCAGAAAGGAAAAGAACGAAATGCACCCCCATCCTCTTCTCTCAGTAGATTTATTGTAGTTGTTTGATAGAAAAACAAATGGCTATATGATGTGAATGTGGCGCTGGGACATTAAGTGGTTAGAGGTTGTAAATCAGACACTGATTAAATTTGTCTAGGCCAGAGCTGTCCATTTGCCTTGAGTGCAAAACTGACCTGATTTGGGATATTTTTCCTGACAGGTCTGTATATCACTTGCTGCGTAATTGCATAGTGGTGCATTTTGTGCCATTAAAGCTATCCGTAGCTATTATACTTCAGAGGTACAACATCCTCAATAGCACTTCTATGATTCTGTGGAAATTTTCAACTCTAAATGCATCAGATCTCTTTGGCTGCATTTTGGCAAGATAAAGGGAAAGTGGGAGATTCTGTCGTGTTATTTCCACTGCCTATGGCGTTGTTTAAGAAAAACAAGAGTGTCATTTTTTCCCTCTTGCTGAGTTTTCTGTTTTGTAAAACAAAATTTTAACTAAAACATAAAAACGTATACACACTTTGCTCTGTTCTCTCTTGCAGCATTTCATCAGGCAAGTGCTTTTTCTTCTTTCTGAAAAGATAGATCTGTCAGAGACAGTTTAAAATTGAATACCTTTCCTCTTTTTTTTCCTTTCCTTTGTGTTCAGGTAGACAGAAGGTCATCGTGCTGCAATGCAACAAAGAGATGGTTTGTTACTGGTTCAGAGTAAATTGTATTTTGTTTTAAGCAACAGTGAACACTTTTCTGAGTGTATTCACACTTTAGTTGGTAATCTGCACTTTAGAAAAAAACTGTTTTAACATTACAAACTATAAATTGGCAAATCTTAAACTCAAAACTCAATGAGTACACCTGACTAATTAGAGTAGCAGAATAGAATGGAATAGCTCCTTATTGTCACTGTACATGTACATCGAAATTCTAGTTGCTCCACGCCAACTGTGCAGGAATAAAATATAAATATTAAGACAGCAGGAATAAATAACAAACAGGAGAAATATATGCAGTCAAGAGGAATATATACAAAACAAGAGAAAGGCTCACTTATTGAGCATTTCAGTGATTTGTATGATTCTGTTTTCTGGTTGCGTGAGCAGTATATGGTGGACAGATGCTGTAAGATAAAAAGACAATATTAGCTACAAATGTAACTAAATACCATGTGGTTGGAAAAAAAAGTGTGGTAAACAATAAAAACAAAGGTCAATCAAACGGTGTGGTTAAATGTATTTGTGCAATTATTGTGAATAAGGGTGCTGATTTTAGTACAAGTGGATTTACGCTTTGGCAATCTCTCACCTGTTTTCTCCTTTGTTGTCTCCAGGGTGTTTGGGTAAATGTGTCCTTGGAGCTGTGAACATGATTTAAAGATTTCAGGATACACCAAAAATAAGATATTTGGGAGTTTCTGACAAATGACCATTGAGTAGTTAGGCTACAGTCATTGCAGGCAGAGACAGGTGCAGACCAGCTTTTGTTATTTTTATTTATCAGACATTTATTTACAGAGATCAACATTGCAGGTCTATGGGGCATCGGTGACCTATACCAGCACCAACTGCTAACTTGGTAGTCACTAGCCTTTTAGACCTTGTTTCTGATGAGCCACACTTCTCCTAACTTGTATAGTATAGTATATTATAGACAGGTTAGAAATAAATGTGGTGGAAATGTAGTGTTTTATGTTCAAGATCATATACCAGTCAAAATAAGAAGGTACACCTAAGTGTACCAGGGATGGAAGTATTGCAGTTACAAGTCCATTTACCTTATCTGAAACCTATTTTATTGTTCTGCTGTTATAGATCTCCACGTTGTAATATACTGTATCTTCAGGCCATATGAACAATGCTACACTTAGTAACTGATACTGACAGAGAGATACATTTTATTGAAGACCTTAATATTGACTGTTTCTCCCATACCTGTATGTTGACCCAAAAACTAAATAATCTAGCTATTGTGTGTAATAAATCCCCAAATGTAAATTTACCACAATTAATATGAATTGCTTATGAATGTCTACAGCATGCATAGATCATTGTTTTACTAATTGTGTGGGTAAACGTACAAAAGTTTTATGTGTTACAGTAGGTGATCATATTATTGTTGTAGTAAGGAAAACTGAGATCCCAAAAGCTGTGATATATTAAAAAGAATGCATTGAAAACTTTTGTAAAAATGCATTCACTGAAGATAGGAAAATGGTACAGTGGTATAGTTTGGAGAGTGAAAAAATGCAGACCAAAAGGCTGAATAAGGTACATGGATCACAAGCACTAGGGATACAAGGAAGTCACTAAGGGAATGAGCAGGAAACAAGTAAACAGACTACAAAGTACAACATGACAAAGAAGAAAAAAAGAGGACTGGTGCTATTTATATAGTGGCACATGGGCTAACAGAAAACAGGTGAGTAATGAGAACAGCTGAAAACAATCAGAAAATCAGGGAGGGCAGGCACAGGAAGTAAAAATACACCCGACATGAAAGAAAATTGAACTTTTTAAAGTAAAATACAGGAAGTAACTAAAGGAAACAGACACAGACAGGAATACAGACACTTAACAACAGCAACAAGAAAACATACTGAATGTGACACAGGAGACTCACATTGCACATGAAGCCAGAGATGAGGAAACACCGAAAGACGCATACATAACTAAAACCAACAAGAAGTGAAAACTCAATGTATAAAGAAAAGCAAAAGAGATCAGACTTAGACAACTAAGGTAGAAAACAAGAAGTCAAAGAGAAATAAACAAGACTTGAAAACTTCTAAACACACAAAACTAAGTTAGAGCAACAATTCTATGAAGTAAGCCAGGCACACAGAGAGCAAAAATAACAAAGAATAACCTAGAACCTAAAAAGACTCATACCAACAGAGAGGAGGTAAAATAAATAAAGCATGGAAATATGAAATTACACACAACCTAAATTTTAAAAGAAATAAAGAGCAAAACTCAAAACTAAATGGAATCATGAATTATGATGTCATAGATCATCTTTTCATTAATGATCATGGACATAAATGACATAGCTTACAATTTACCTGGCCAGCAAATGCCACATGTGGAAGCAGGAGTTGGTGGCAGTGCCAGAAGTTAAGGTAAGTTAAACTACCATATCATTAGACCACAATATGAATCTCATACAAGGTCACTCTGCACACATGAGGTTTACTTTGGTTTTCATTCACTATTTAGTTATAATAGATACAATAACAACTTGTTTTTGGAAAGATCATGGACTTGGTCAAAATATAGTGATTACGAAACGTTTCAGTAAGTCATTTTCTGTGAAAATGCTAGCAATCTCTTATATATGGCTCAAAACATTAATGAAACATAACTCCAATAAAATGCATAGTTTTAATTTGTGATAAAAGAAAGGGGGCAATTTGTGTCCATGCTCATGAACTAATACATCAAATTTAATGATTGGTCTGAGACTGAAAAAGATCCTAAAGGGTATATAGTGTGTTAAAATGTGATGATGTCTTGACTAAAAGCATGTATGCTAAGGAGGGAGAGAGACTGGTCTTTTCACATATCCTTTTTTTTTTTTTCAAGTGTAAGCTTTCTGCCAGTGGTATTCTGTCAAGGCAAGCAAGACAAACAGTGCTTGGCTAGTAAATTATAAAAATTGATAGCAATTAATTCATACCAAAGTAAACACTTTAAGCTCAAATATAATTGTTTTAAAGCTGTTATAAAGTCGTCTGGTGGCCACAGTTGGCTATTGTCTCAGAAAGCAGAATTAACTCTGGTTGATGCTATGAGCCATTGGAACTTGTACGGGGCCAGCGCTTTGATGAACGTGTACATATCACCTTAACAATGGCTTTAGTTTGTCAAATTCTTTTGTTTTTGTCAAGCTAAGAGGCCACGAGCTTTTTTCTGGTGCATGGGCATTGTGGATAAACCTGTCATCTGATAGGAAACTTATGAAAGACCAGGGTGGTAGGCAATGTAACCAGCTGTTCTGCTAATATAGCACTTTTATTTTTATGTGTTTTTAATATACATTTAAAAAAAAATCAAGATGTAGGGGCTGGATTTTCTGAGCTGATTAACAGCTTTTAGAGATAATACGTCTTCACAGGACAGCCACACTACAAACATAATTTTATAGAACACGATGTACTATTTATCTGTATATAATCTGCTCCTATTGCACTTCCTGCTCTTGCACTTCTGATTAGATGCAAACTGTATTTCATTACACTGTATTTATACATGTGTAATGACAATAAAGTTCAAACCTAATCCTATTGTAGATTAACCAGAATATGAAGTAAATGAGCTCAACCTTAAACATCAGCAACAGTAATATTAATCCATATAACACCAATTGTGAACATCTTTCTGCAGAACAAGAACTTTTACTTTTGATTTTATGTGTAGTAAGGTGTTTTCATAGTGTTTTATTGCTACCTTTACTAAAGAATGATTCTAAAAAATTCCACCACTCATCATTGTCAGGTAATTGTTAAATATTTAGATGATGACTATAGAAGCAATATTTTTATGATCCTTCAGCTAAGAAGGACTGCAGAGAGGTGAAAATGTCCAGGAAGAGTGCACAAGCTGCAGGAGACTGTCAGCATATATAAGAGAATCATTGTCTCTGTTTGCCTTTCTGTAAATGTCACTGCTTTTTGACATTATGTGCTAATGCACACTGGCCATTCAGCACATGAAATTGTCATGTGTTGTTCTTTGGTAATTCTTGAAAGGAAATTGTGAAAATGTGCTTGAGCCATGTGATCCCTATCAGCCACTCATTGAAAAGCACTCAGTTTATTATTCACAATGTATTTAGGATCAGTGCGTCACTGCATAGTGAAATATAGGGCTTGACCTTGTTTTTCATACTGTTCACATTGCTGTGTAGATATGTAGCTCTTCTTGTCAAATGCAGGGACCATTAAAATACGTGGACATTCAGTAAGACAGAATCTATTATAATTATACCAAATCTGCATGCATGCTGTGTGTTTTGAACTGTTAGTTCTTATATTTAAGATGCAAATTGTATCCCACAATGTCTTAAGACTCACCTAATGAAGGTCTTAATGCAAGCTTTGATTGCATTTTGGTTGTCATAAAAAGTGATTTGAAGGCTCCGCTGTCTGCATTAAATCTCCATAATGAAGCGAGACAAAAATGCCATGGCCATTAGCACATGGATTGCGATTTTTAATATGTTGAAGTTCATTACGTTGAAGCTCATGTACAGGAGGAAGATTATTCAGGAGGAGACATTGCCATATTTATTTTAATATCAGCCTACACATCTGTTGTTTACTATAGGTAATGCAAAATGGTGCATGCTACATAGAGTTACATACATTTAACTGAGTATAGTATGTAACTAGGTATAGTATAGCAAAAAGGATAATCTGATATAGCTAAAGTTCTTTATTAGATGAAAGATGAAAAAAAACACACGCACAAGGATATTGTAAGAACATATTTTCTGTGTAAAGTCACCTGTTTGTGCGGCTGCTATACACAGAAAGAAACTGAACTGCAGGTGCATGCTGTAAAAGCTTCATTTTCAATTTAAACTTTTCTGTCAAGTTTCCTTTTTCTTTTTCATCCCCGGGCAGCAGCTGCAAATATAAAGCAGCAACACCAGCTGACCCTGTGGGTCTTGCTTCTTGACAGTTCTCTCTGTTTGTCTCTGTGTTATGCTATAAATACGAGATAAGGGCCATGGCAGATCCCATATGTAGTGTGTTAATTGAGACCTAGCCTTGGTGACCCTGGTGTATGCCCAAGCCCTCCACACTACCGCCTATCACTCATGCTAGGTAATTGGTAGCAGAGCAGCAGCAGAGAACTAACTCAAGGGCCATGACTGACAGCAAATTGTTGAAGAGACTCTTGTGGACAAATGATGTGTTGCTTTTAGAGTTTCATTAAGAAAACTAGAAAGGGATCCAGGTGCTACTTTTGTGTTGCATTTTTGAAAAGGGATTTGTTTATCTGCATGCAAAAAACTTCACTAGGCAACATCAAATCACAAAGTACTAAAGAAAATAATACTCCATTTCGATGCGCAACATAACTCTCACGGTGTACCAAAATTAAAAACTGTAGTCTCAGATGCTGCCTCTTTTCTAACAGAGAAAGAGATTAATCAAAACCTAAGAGGTAAACACAAGCTCTCTAACAAACAACTCCATCAGAGACAGCTTCATGAGCTTTGTCCAAAATCCCCAACTTGTTTGCTCATTCAGTACTCTGTAAGTAATTGACACTCACAGTAGTATTCTATGTAATGATCTCAATATTTAAACAAATAATTAGTAATTACAGACGGATGTAGAGTGCAGTAGATTGGGGGTTTGAAATAGGAGTATACAAGATATGCAGGGTTTTTTGTTTTTGCATTTTTTAAAATTAGATTTTGTATATATCTTATTTTGAATATCTTACATATTAATATATGTAATAAAACCTACCAACAGTAAAGCTTCTTGTTTGTTTCTCCTTGTCAAAATGTAAAACAACAAGTGTAGCAGTTAAGACACTCAAACAAAGGATGAGCAGCAGTTTGCGGTCCACCATTTTTAAAATGTTTCTTCTGCTAAATTTAATTCTATAAAACAGCTCTAAATGTTAGCCTACTGTATTTTTTTGCTGCCTTTTGTACTATTATGCAATCGGTACGTTGCCATTTTGTAGTCTTTACTGCCGACACACATGAAAGATACATGGTCACAATGCAGCAAATTTCAGAAATGATAGGATTACACATAAACATTGTTCATTGTGTAGCATAGAGACATCTGCAGGAGTACCTCCTTATTGTGATTACATTGTTAGTCCAATTTTGGTTCAACCTATACAGTTGAACTTCAGGGTTTCCTAGCTGACAGCTCTTAGAGGGCTATGCCTACAAAGACTCTGTTACAGCATGCAACCAATGTTTTTCAGCCTTATATTGACTGGGACAGCTAAACATTCACAGCAAAGGGGCTTTCCACAGAGTGAAAAGAGGTGGCAGAGGTATGTAGGCTGCAGTATTATAGAAACATATTTCTTGAACATTAATGCATGTGAAGTGCTACAAGCCCCATGAGGACATTTTGAGGTTAAGGTTAGGGTTATGTTTAAACAAATAAAAACAATCAACAATGATTCGCTGAACATGTTTCCACATTGGCATGTTTCCAGATAAGTCTTTGTTCCTGTTTAAACAGCATTAAACAATAAATACAGGTGACGTGAATGTTGCTAGTTAACATAATACAAGCAGCAGTTACTTTTCTTTCAAAAAGTACTGGGTAAAGCAAATATGGAACAAATATGGAACAGTATAAATAAATACATTTTTCAGTAGATGGGATTGGCTTTTAATATCAAGACATTTTAAAGTAATACTTTAACAGTATGATTTCAAAATGTGCGTGTATGATGCTGTGCATGTCTCACACAAAATCAAACATTTACAAAATTGCATATGAAAAATGTAAAAACATTCTGCCAGCATAGTAGACAGCCTCCACACTCAATTGCATCCAATAATCATTGATCAATAGTTAATATCTTCCCTGTAGATCTCTACTCTCAGTTGAGCATAGTGGATTTTTTTCTACATTCAATTAGCATGACCCCCAGAAGAATATGCTCTCCACTGTGACTGTGCTCAGTTCCATCCTTCCTGAATGCCATTTCCACCCATGGAAAAGGTGACACAATGAACAGCCGCAGGTATTTTTTCACCCGTCCTGAAAGAGGGGTGAGGGTGGAGGGGGCTGTGAGTGTATCTTTGTATGTGTGCAGTGTGGAAATGGGGGTGCAATATCCCCAGGGGAGGGCAGCACAAATCCAAGGGAACAAAAACGCATCCATATTTGGCAGGGGGCTTTTGTCTCCCCTGACAGCTGAGTGTACCAAGGGGGGCCCACAATAATGAATTGGATTAAATGCGAGAGTAAGAAAGCATTGCTCCTCAAAGGCCAGGGTAGGGGGGGAGAGAGGTGTGCAGTTGCAAAAGGTTTTGAAGGTGGATCAAAGATACGTTTTTAAAAAGTTGGCTCACTAGAGGAGATTAGTGATATTAAAAAAACAGTTTCCTATTTTTATGCTTGTTAAACGAGCTCTTCTGGAAAATGATTGCTTTCCAAAAGCAGTCAGCACTTCCCTTGTTGTTTCTTTTAGAGAATTGTGCAGAAAGGAAAGAAAATCTCTCTCTAATGAGTAAAGATGAGCTTGGTACTGCTGTAAATCATACATATATGAACTGTGTAAATCACAGTCACACATAGCCCTCTAAGCTGATTAAAACACCTGATACCACACAATATAGTGCCCAGCTAATGTAATCAATGATCTTGCTCATTCCATATTCCATTACTCTACACTCTTTCAACATGACCTTAAACCTCAGCAGAGTCCTTTTATTGCCGCACTTTAATGTATAAATCTTCCAAAGAGGGAACTGCAGAGATTTTAATTTGCATTTTATTGAGCCTTAGATTGTTCTGGGATAATGATGAGATGTGGGGGCAGCGTTAATGCTGTAAATGTTGACCATCACCATACATTCTCTTTGTCTTCGCTGCATAGTGTCTACTAGATCTGCTGCTTGTAATTGCTTTTAGATATCCAAAGCTTGGCTGAAATACAAGGCAGGTTGACCTCATTGACAAACAAAAAACATTCAGATATAAATAAAATGAATTTAGATGCACACTCACATTATCACAAGTGATTAATAATGCCTATGTTACAGGTACTTCCAATAATGTTTGAATCACATCATTTGTTAAAGTAATATAACAGTCAACATACAAGTAGGTTAGTTCTCTTTATAAGACCTGCAGATGAGTGAATAAATTCTTAGAAAAAATAACTGATAACTGTTACTTTAGCAGTAACTTACCCATATCAAATAGTTTCCCTTCTGAATGATTGTTCATGCCTTTCATACCCAGTTTGCATTTATTATTCATAGTTTTTGTCAACATCTTTTTTTTCTGATGATAACTAAACAAAACCTAATGCATAATGACAAAAATTACGACTTTTGTCAACAAATAAAAATGAGATGAAGATATTCTGGAGAGATCCAATCAGAAGTAACAAAGTTTTGCAGAAAGGTTAGATTTGATCTGCCCCTGGTAAATGGTACAACATTTTTGGGGGGAGATGGTATAGCCAGCTCCCATGCTCCCTGTTTCTCATCAAAATGCAACAAGAGGTCAGTGCTTGAGAGGAAGCCACATTTTTATGTCATATACGAAAATACGAGGCTTTGTAAACTGTCTGGAGCAACTCTCACAGGTAAAAACATGACAGACTTGTACACATTCTATTTTAGTCTTTAGATTTAGTTGCCTTTAATCCAGGAATTAAAGAATTACCTGGTTAAGATTAAAACTAACTGACATTTTAGTCAAAACTCTATGACTAAAACTAAATCCAAATTTGTAGGGAAAATTAACACAGCTGTCAAGACACTGGATTGGCCCTTCTTTCTCTTCTTCTAGGGAAGCAAACACAACACACATGTGCATAGGTCGCACCTAAACTTACTATGTTTACTGGGGTAACTTTATTACCCCTGTCAGCACAGACTTCTTACATTACTGATTTACTGTCTGCTATTGGTGCTCCATCTCTCAATCAACTGCTAGCTGCCCAGTTAAACTGTACTACTAATAAGCTTGATGTAAAAAAAAAAAAATTTACATTAAATTAAATTAAAAAAGGAGCAAGGTGGAACCTTAACAGAGAATGAAAGAAAATCCAGCCACCAATCAAAAGTCTGGTGCTTTTCGATACTTTAATGTTCTTTGGTATACTATTACATTCTAGTGATGGTGTTTTGCATATATTTGATATACCAGCTGTGATGTGTGAGCTCCGGTAGATCATCTATGTGCGGAGGCTGGGCTCAGGTGACCTACTGCTGTTTGTGGATTTACGCAGCTCAATTCAACAAGATGTAAGCAGGTGTTTCATGAGCTATCTTGGCTGGTTTCCATTTCCTACACTAACAGTATATTGTATATTGCCTTTATACTAGACTGTATACAGTTGGTAATTAGCATCTAAGCATCATCACAAATAAATGCAAATGAGTCTGCTACATTTAATGTAACCAAACGCTCACCATAAGAACCACAGTCACTGTGCACCAGTCCAACACAGCTTTACTATAAACTCACAGCAGTACGGCAGCTAACTTCTTCTCTCCCTGGAAATACAGCAGCTGGATTTAACAGCTGCAATAAACTACACACAAACAGTTTCTTTGTTTGCTGTTATTTGTTAAACAAATATAATTATTGCATTTGAAATGAGCTGACAGTTAAATGTTACTTCCTTTATGTAGCACTAGCTTAATGCTAAAGTAGGCGTAAAAATGCAGGGAGTAAAAGTAAAAAGTTATCAGAAAAATAAACACTCAAGAAAAGTACAGATACCTGATCATATTTAAGTACACTAATGAAGTATTTGTACTATGTTACTTCCCACCTCTGCCACTGGGGCCTCTGTGTGTGAGGTTTGCATGTACTCCTTGTACCTGTGCGAGCTTTCCCTAGGTGTTCAGTTTTCCTCCCACTGTTTAGCAGTAGGTTATTTGGTGATTCTAAACTGATGATGTGAGCGTGAATAGTTGTCTGTCTCTGTATTAGCCTTGTCCATGTCTGTCCATGGTGAACTGTGCTGCATGCCCAGCGTTGGATTGGATTCATGGTAAGCAGTCCTTAATGCTTAGATCTCCACGTTGCTATTTCTTCTTTACTTGCACTTGCGATATGTATCATATTTTGGTCAAAAATACAAACATGGGTTATCAAAGTTGATATTAGAAAGACAAATTACTCCAAACACAAGTTTCAGGTTTTCAACTGAAAAACTATCGCAACAGAAACGTTGTCTAAATGAAATTACTGCCTAATGTTTCCTGCAATGAATCATCTTATTTTATGGAAGCTGCTCCTTATATTGTAGTAGAATGAATGGCAGTTAACAACCTCTTGTGCAAGGAGGAAACAACTGCTGAGTTACAATATAAGTGATTGGCACTAACATAAAAAAGCACTCGTTTTACTTTTTATTGCTATCCATCACTTTTTCAGCCAAATGTCACATATATTAAATGCTGGTAAAAACAATAAGACACCAGTGTTATCTGAAACTGAGCAGAAGAGACAAAGTGCTTCAACAGAAACCTGGAACCAGCAACCCCAATAATATTACTATGTTACAGGCTCATTCACAGTAAAAGGTGCTCTGCGGGTTTATTCAAGTTTTATAATGACAACAAAACAAAAATATGTTGCAGGCATTTTACTGCTGTTGATTTGAGAAGTATAACCTGCAGGTGTGACTATACTGTTCTAAAGAACACTATGAATCCATCATGTCTGCATTCCCAAAGTGACAAAAATAGCCCATTAAGCTCGTGGCCTTCTAAGTTTTGCTAGTCTGCTCATATTTAGTCATCTCAGTCTGTGCTAAGGGGTGAAATGGATCATAACTGCATATTAAACAGCATTAACTTCATACAATCTCTCATTTAGCATTTCTTTTATTAGTATTTGTGAAAATAGGAAACATGTTCCCCATGGGTTACTCCCACTTCAGTGGCTGCTAAAAGGCAGAATCTAAATAAAAAAATAACATGTCCATATAGCTCCAAGACATGCATGAAAGATTATATGCAGTTAATACTTCAGGGTACACTTGACTCTAAAACATGGATTCAGACTGCTGGTTTTGTCATGTAGTCAAACCAAAGGGTCATCTTATGTCTTATGTTTGAAAAGAACTATATATTTACATTCTTTTACATAAAGAGATAGGTGAACATGTACTTGTTGCTCTTCTTCCTCAGCACAGTTGCAAGTATTTTTGCAACTTCTTTCATGTCACTATGCCTCTGTTGTTAGTCAGAAGAATTCAGAAACGACTGTTTCATGTAAGAGCTAGTGCTCCACCTAAAAAGATAAATGCTCATACACATCTCTGAACTTGGAGCATGATGTTTACATGCAAAAAACACAAGATACTTCAAAAATGGTTACACTCGGATCATGTTACCTGGTGGAGCTCTAACATTGTTAGTCTTATCGGCCGTATGGTTAGAGCAAAATGTCTGTTCAACGTGTCTGTTTGTAACTGAAAAGACCTCTTTGTTCAAGTTCATTGGAAGTAATACCAGAAATGACACACTCAAGGCCTCCCTTGACACAGTTAAACTACACTGGAATTGCATGATATTACCCTCAGGCTGCAGCGCTCTTGAGAGCCCCGAGGGGAGCACCTGTCCTCTGTGAATTTTAAAGGTCGTGGCAGTTTTACTCTCTCCCCTTGTCTCTCTCTTATGGCTGAGAAAAGAACATGAGCTCATGGCCTATTGAGAATATTTTGTTCTATCTCCGAGCCCCTATAGTGCATTTCCAAAGCTGCCCTTGGAAATGTGTTGAAAGGCAGCTCACAGCATGGCAAAACACACAACACGTTCTTGTTGATGCCCTTGGTGCCTCTCAATATGCACACCACAGATAATGGCATTCACTGCACAGTTGGTACGGACTTCCTTGCCCATCTTTTGAATGGGTACACTGGCTCATGCTGTTCTTTGTCTTATACTCTCTTGATAAACAATGAGAGCTGCACTGACGCCACCGACAACATGGATCAAATCTAGACACCAGAATCCCCAGGGAGAATGGGCCTGTGTCTCTCTTAAGCAACAACATCATGAACACACACACACACACACACACACACACACATACACACATTATATATATATATATATATGTGTGTGTGTGTAGATAGATAGATAGATAGATAGATAGATAGATAGATAGATAGATAGATAGATA
>VUQG01004412.1:0-12146 GCA_015106755.1 Etia nguti
AGGAGAGGGTTTGGCTTATATTTTAATCATCCTCTGCAAACACGTTGCCCTTTTGTTTACTGAACCATGAGATCAGCAAAACCCAAAACATAGTAAATGTTCAACGTGCTTCAACGCTTATCCTTTTCACTGGAATCCCACTGAGCTTCCCCGAAGGTAGTCAGGTTTTACTGGAGTGGGTGGGTGTGTCTCATATTTACACATATGCAAACAAGGCTAGAAACTAAGTCACTGTTGCCAAAAGGGGGGAAACAAAGAAAGAAAAAAACAGAAGAAAAAAAAAAGACAAGAAAGCCACAAGATCATTAAAAACATTTTACTGTGTAATTACATTTTTGGGAATGGAAAGGTAGATACTGACAATTTCAGAAGGAAATTATCAGTCAAAGTAGACTCTTGGGAACTTTGACATGCAAATTGTGTCATGGCCATGCATGTTAGATGGCCGGGCAGAAAGCCAGAGAACCTTAAATTATCTGTAATCAGACCATTAAAGGTGTTCCATGTACTTTTATTTAACCTGCCTCCCTGCAGCACAACTACACTCAACTACCCCACACTCAGTCAAGTACATCTTCTTTGAATTCTAAGATTTTTACACATCAAGACGTAATACAAAATTATCTTAACTCCATACGAACAACAACGTGACATATAACGCTGTGTCATTATTCATTTTATGAAAACTAAGCCAAAAGCACCATGTGAAAAAATAAGTCTCCACCCTTACAGCTTCAACATGAACTAAGAGGTTTCTGGTAATCAAATGCATTTAATTGATCAAATATCAGCAATGAATTAGAGAACGATTAGCTGGAGCCTATCCTAGCTCCCACAAACCTGACAGTTTTTTTGCTTCCAGGTCGGAGTGGACAGTCAGAGTTGAGAGAAATTTCTACAGTGTACAATATCTCACACTCGGTGAAAACATTTCTAACGGTATGAACAACTCATAGCTGCATGCCTTGGTCACAGGCAATTCATCTAAAGAAAACAGAGCTATTTCTACAGTAAAAAAAAAATAAAAATGATGTAGGCCAAATCAGTGCTGACTTGTATTTTTTACTGACCTCGCCTTGTATTTTTAGCAACCATGTCACATTGCAATGTCACTTAAATTGCTTTTCTTCCCCACTCTGATGCACAGTTTGAACTTCAGCAGGTCATGTTGACTACGTCTACACGCTTAAACACACTGACTTGCCGCAATGTAATTAGCTGACGTTTGGATAAATGAGTAGCTGAACAGGTGTACCTAACAAAGTGGCAGTGGCATGTATTTTTTCCATCATCCTTCTCACATATTGATAAACCACACTCACCGCTGTCAGAACATGAATAAAGATATTTATGATGCAAGTGTTAGCTTTGGTTTACGCCCTTTAAAACACTGATTCTCTGGTGGTTCGGTTTAATCTGCAGTCTCAATCACTGATTCGTGATTTCGTTGCAGAGCAACAGCGGTAACGCCAAGGATCTCATGTAAATCATCCAACATAACCAACACACATCAGCGCACAGTCACACAAATGCACAACATAATCCTGTATCTTTTGTTATTGAGGGTTTTTTTTCTTTCTTTTCTTTTTTCAATTTATGCATTCCTGCATCTTGGCTGGTGTATTTACAGAAAGCGTAACAAGGTGATTGGAGCCAATTATACAAAGAACGGTCTCCATACTTATCATCCAGGCGGAGGAATCACAGAAATATTTATCCTGTTTAAAAGTTTAGGAAGGAGAGAAAGGGCCTTGGCACTAAACCCTTTAGTGAGGCAAGGGGAATGAAAAACTCCAGTGTAAAAGGACCTATTAGTCTCAGGACATGGGCATTAGCATGACAGTAGACTTATCCTCAGGGCTGAAGGGGAGGGACGCCGTCTCTATGCTTTCAGCTAGTGAGAGTGGGGGGCGGGGTCCTATACATAGACACACACATACACACAAGCACAACCAAATGCAAAGTGGGGCCCTATGCAGAGCATGAGGCACACCAGCACCCTAGTAAATAAGGAGGAGGAGGAGGAGGAGGCAGGGAGGAGAGAGGGCGGGTCGGGGAGTGAAGGAGGGTGATGAAGAGAGAGAAGATTTAAACTTGCTCATAACAGACCAAGAAGAGCTATTAAAAGATGCAAAGAGCAATTTGTAAACCTGCAAAAGAACAACAATGCTTTGCAAGAATGAAAAAAAAGAGTTTCTAGCTTTTTTTGTATCACCTTCTTTAAGCTGAAAACGCCTTAATAGTTGAACATTACACAACTCAGTGTAAATCCTGTAACAGATGCACTAAAACTACAACTGTAGCACTATGTCCTACAGTTTTAGATGGTCACCTGGTCTAAGTTTCATATTATTTCATGCACATGAGAAAATAAAAAGAATAGAAAGCAAAGAAAAATGCTTAACAAAAAAAGAAAACCACCAACAAAAAGATGTAAGACAAGTTTACCAATACTTCGTGGTCCAAGTCTGAAGTGAAAATGTCTACATGGGAAACCACCAATCAGATATTGCTATTCTAAACACACATGTAAACAAACACACAGCGTAAGCAGCACACACACAAGCTCAAAACTGTGTAATTATGCAAACATGTAAATGTGAATGGGGGTGTGTCAGTGGCAGATGAAGGGAGTTTCCTCAGCCTGGGGTCACAGAGGGCAGTTATGTACAAAGCTTGTGTTGATGTAGTTTAAAGATGGAACGCGCACACAGGCTACCCATGCAGAGAGAGGGCAACAAGTGGAGAGAATGAACCTCATTGTATGTCAGCTAGAGAGATGCTGTGCATGGTGGTCTGGCAGTGGTGGTGGCAAGAATGGGGTGTTGAAAAACCAAACAACTAAAACAGAAAGTGCGCAATGGCATTGAACTGTGTAGCGCCTAAACAATCACAAGGCAGAGTTAGGAGGGAGTGTAGGTTACAGAGAGGAGACACCTCCAGTGAGCCTCTGAAAATATGATAAATGGGCTGTTTAATCACAGCATTCAGAGTTTGGAGACAAGGCAAGACATTGAGGGATTAGACCATAAGAGTCAATATTAGTGTTGGTAGCATTAGGAAAAGCCCTGTCTGGTTAAACAGAGCTGGGAATAAAGCGCTTCCAGCTGATGTCAGTGTTTGAACAATGATTCTAATCATTTGCACAGAGATGAGGCCTGTCTTGGTTTATCTCATCTCTACACACTGATATCTGTGCATTATGCAGAATGTGTTGGCAACAAACAGGATTTTTTGGTATAAGAAGCACTCTCTTGTTATATTTTAGTCTGAGTTTTACTGACAGATCTTAGCAAACTTTGGCTGCATGCAAGGTGAACAGCCCAAAACGCAGTCTCAAAATCTTCAGCTAGTGTTTGATGCCAGCAAAGCTACACATATAGTCTTACTACAATCAATACCAGGCGCGTGGAACAATCTGTTATCCAGATAACAGCTCTGAAATATTGGCCACTGCTCTGTCATATCGAATGATCATACACTAGCAAATAGGTTCCGAGATTGTGGTTTATCCAACAGATTAGGCACCGGTGTTTGGCTTCAGTTCTACTAAAGAACTCTTGATTTCCCAAACACTCATTACAAATAAGGTTATTATCATGTTAATGTAAAGAACACTGATGCATTCAGTGTTGTTTTGGTCAAATTTGGGTCTTGGAAATCCTGTTGATGTGTTTTTGACATGTAACACCTACTGAATCATTATTGCCTTGCCCTTTAGGAGGAGGAGACAATACAATGATAGGCAGATGGTTTTAAAGTTGCAAATGATTGGTGTATATTATATATGCAGTACATTATAATTGTATATTATATTTTTATTTGTTTTTGATGCAGCAAAGCATGTATCAACTAGCATCTCGTCATCAGCATCCACAACATTGAGCAATAGCTTGTTTTGTCAGTTTAGACAGCGATGAAAAGCACAGATTAAAAAAGTGTATGGTATTATTTGATCCATATCTAAGAGAAAAAGTGTTTATACCCACTACAAATGGAAATACTTGAAGGAAAACTTGTTGTGATAGTTTTGTCCTACCTGCATCCAACTAACACCCACATGGGAAAGTTGCTTTGAATGCTTTCTGCTTGACAGCCTCTCTAAGACGCGGTTAACATTTTTTTAAAGGTGTATTTGAGCCCAAATCATGATCCTTTCATAGACCTACCCAAGACTTCTATCCACCTAAACCTAACCAAAGAAGTGTCTGATCACTGAAACTGATATAAAGGAAGAGGGAGCTCTGTGCCAAAAAACTGCCCTGGAGGCAAAAGTCTCCCCCTTGTCTTTTTCCGGTTGTTGGATAAGGTCAGCATGATTACCACATTGTGTACTTCTAGTTTTTTCAAACACTGACCGACAAGAAACAAAAGTAGGTTTTAGATTAACTCTTAGTTCAAATCTGATTTTTTTTTTTAAAAATGCGTCAATAACAGAAATAAAACAGTTACATTCATGACAAAAACAGCACCTAACACCCAGAATGGTGACTTTGTGACTTCTTTTCATATCTTATTTATGAAAAAACTGCATTAGTCTTCATTTATTTTCCTTTATTCTGATCAGTCGAACAGATCAGAATACAACAAAACACTGTCAGATGTGTCATCCACTCACACGACTACCTTTATTTGGCTGATCTTTTAACCGGATATAATGGTTGTACACAGACTTTGCTGTGACATTTTACATGGTCTTTTCTTTAGTTTCTGGTTAATTGTGTTGCCCAGTATTAAGTGTTAAGATTGTATATTTATCGTTCATATTGTAGAGTTCAGACAGCTCAGTTCCACCACTTTACTCCAGCTTGAGCCTAATGTGTGTCATACATTCTTTCTCTTTCACATCTCTTTAGCCACAACCATTTTAGCTCCTCGTCGTTAATTTGAGTAATTTAGCAAAACTGTAGCTAGAATTTTAGTTGCTGTGCTTTCTAAACATTTCATCATGGAATGTGTAGGAGGGAAGACATTTTGTAAACCGACTTTTTGAAACGGTGGCATCCCATTAGTGTACCACGCTTTAATTCAGTGAGCAATCCAGTCTTTCCCAGAAGTTTGTAAAGACAGATTGCATGGCCATTAGCTTGATTTTATACACCTGTGGTAAACAGACTGAAACAGTTGGATTTCTTTCAGTCTTGTGAGGGTGGACGGGCGTTTGCAGTTATTTCTAGCCTTTCGCGCAAAAAAAATAAAGCTAATGTCCATATCGCCTCTCTTCAAAAGCTGTAGAACGTTCTGCCATTTTTCTTTTTCCTGTACGGGTTTTGCAAGTGCAGGGGGGAAAAGCTCACTCAAAGGCTCAAAAAAAAGAAACTGAAATAAATACTGAAAAAAGGGCTTCCTTGTAATTCGAGGGGGATTCAAAGTCTTGTTTCAACAGTTCATCTGACTGAAGGCCTTTATTGTGTGGGAATCCCAATTTTGCAACCGTGAGCTGAAAACGGTTCCACAGCACAGTACAGTTGCTGCTACGGTATGCCATGTAAATGAGGCTAGATGGAAGAGCAGATACACAGATAACATGCAAATAAATCCACTTCTAAGATGCCACTGATAATGTGCAGTATTTCATCGAGAGCTATCATGACTCACATTTACTGTATGAATAACTGTTCTACAAGTGTTTGCATACACACACCACTCAGACAATAACAAACTGGAATCATTCAGTGTGTGTATGTGTGTGTGGAGGTATCCCTGTAAGACAGAGGGAATATGCTTGGCCCGCCTACAGCTGTGATGAATTGGTCTGAGGCTTTGTGCCACAATGCCCCTCACTTCATTACTGTCACATGGAACAGATGGTGCCTTTCACCGTAGTATCACACATACGTACATGCACACACACACACTCACGCTCACTTTAACCGGGGATGCCGTCGTTATGGGATGTGCGCACACACAAACGAGCAGGGGGACAAGCAGGCTTAATGAATTCTACACCACATGCAGCTTCTGCACTCAGCTGAGGCATTAATTTACAGATCTGAAGAGCAACCAAATAAAAAATTAGATCATGAGTATGAAATGTTAAACAAACTGAAGAGGGGGTAATTGAATGAAGCAGGGAATAAACAAAGACCTGTGTTCCATCTTCCGAATGGAAAATTGTTTTTGGATGCTTGGGAGTCTTAATTTGCCAGCACAGCAACTCCAAATCCCAAGATGTTTGAGGGAAAACAACAATGTGTTTGCGTGCATATGTCTGTGTTTGTGCACTAATGCCTCGGAGACACGGCAGGTTACACACTCTTCTTTTCACTGTGTATCTCAACTGGTGGCAAACACACTTAGACCAAGTTGAAAGTTTGCACAAGTGCTTTTCTTTATTATGCAGGCAAACACATTTACTAAATCAAACTGAAATATATGCCAAGAATAACATTTAATATTGCACTTGTTTTCACACTAAAATACATCAGCTGCACGTCGATGAGCTGGGAATAGAAATCTCTCCAGCTTTTTTCCCACTTTCCTTTTTTTCTTTTTCACTCCAGTGACCTAAACCTGTGGCTATGTGTCATATTTGTAAAGGACCACTGACTTTCCGCTCCCTCCAACCAAATTTCCCCCAACATACCTATCCCCCTACGCTATCCTCTTCTCTTCCGCATGGGTCACAAACTGGGAGCATCCTTGGAGCGTGAAAATGCGGTCAGGAAATGGAGCACAAGCCCAGGATGTTGAGCTGTGTGGTAGAGAAGTGAGAAAACAGGGTGATGGTGGGTGGCAAGATTGCCCCTGGTTAGGTGTTTTGGCACACTATACATAGCAGTCTATTCCTCCTGTACTAGTCACCATGTTCTATATTATCATCACCTTTCTTCTGTTCCAACGAAATGGGACTGAGCAAACAACTTGAGGAGCAGAGTTCACAGGGTTACTCACTGCACTTTAAAGTCACACCTGCCGGTGAATGGGTGCTGTAAAATCTTTTAACACACACACACGCACGCACACAATTTGGCTCTACTATCTAACTGAAAATCAGAGCCACTGATACAGGGACAGGGACCACACGCCACACAATTCTCTGACTACATGGTCCCCGTATTATCTTATTAGTTTAACATTAAGCAAACTCTGGCAGCACACCAGACCACCAACTATTAGTTCCTCTTTGTTTTATCATATTTCTGTTTATCCTCCTGTCTTCTGCTATCTTTAAGGGACCAATTAAAGACGACTCTTTCCTAAGTGAACATCGACAGTTTGAGTGCAATTTTCCGTGTGTTTAAATGCGTTTACTTAAATGAAGGTTGGCAGTAACGGAAGAGGTGGACGAAATCTGGGTAAATAATAAGAACAATTTTATTTTAACCCATCTTTAAAAGACATTATATTTTAAACTAATTCATGGTGCCCTGTTTAATATGAAATCCAGATCTACCTCTTTAGTCCATACAGCTTGAACACATCATTTTATGAGCACCAACAATACCTGAATGAATGGAATTTTGGAGCGAATTTTAACTGGTCCCAGTGGGCAGCAGATGCAGGATAACCTGCCCACCATGTAAGAATAGCACCAAATACATGCTGTCCATCCATCTGCATTTGTCCAATACAGTAAAGAATCCCTGCAGGAAAACCAACTGCCATTCTTTTGTTGTGTATTGTGATGAAACTATCACAGGAATGGATTACTAGGAAGACAATCCAACTTAATTCTCTGATGTCAACCCATAAAGGACTTTGATTGATCAGGGAACAAATGGACCAGATTCTCTCTGCCTGGCTTCCTCTGCACAGACTAGCAACTGAAAGGCTAACTTAGTTAATTTTCACAGCCTGTGGCTTCATCCCTGTCAAACTCTGATGGAGTTGCTTGCCTCGGTAGGTGGCTATCGTAATTGTTTGCATGGGGGGTGCAAACATGCTACTGCTGCTGGTGCAAGTTGCTGCTGTTCATGAGATAAGTGAATGCGGACCCCCCAGTAGAGGCGAAAGCATATCACACATTCCTGTGTCTACAAGGAGATTACTTATCTCGGCACTGATACTGGATGCCTAAGGGTCAAACAGACCCGCATGTTTTAGTCCTGTTGTAGGACACCTCTCTAATTAAGGGAGCTGATTCAGGGATTATATATATACATATATACATATATACATATATCCAAAAAGATCTACTTTAAGAATCAGAGCCAATGATGTTTCACGTGACTATTTGCTTGTTGGCTGACTTCATTAACCGTTTTCAGGTCCCAATGCTCTTCTAGTTCCCAAAATCAAACAAACTCTGAGGCACCACTGAGAGTCCAAAGTCTTGCAGCTCCAATAAAATCAGTGTGGCTGTTCCTGCAGGTGTTATAATAAAGTTTAACATCCCGACATCCATGAAAAAGAGGGTTTGCAAGGTTTAGCAGAGTTAGCAGGAAGTTAACAAGCTAGTTTTCTCCTAAAGATGATAGCTCTGACAATGGGAGGATTCGTGAATCTGACATATAATGTTAGATTATATGAGCTCACAGCCTTAGAAACAAAATGAGGAATGACTCACTCAAAATATTTATATCAAATAAGTCTTCAGTATTTTACAGGCACCAGCCAGTGTACATAGCTTAGAGGAAGGTGAGTGGTGGGTTTCATCCTTTCTTGCCAGAGAGGAGTGGAGTCGCTGGTGTGTAGTTTAAAAAAAAAACACCTGCTGGGATGTTGACTTAAAATCTTTATCACCAATAACTAATCGCTGAGCTTCTCCCCCTGATAAATGAGCTCATGTTGGAATTTTCGCTCTCCAACTAAAACACATCCTAAACACAGGTGTGACTGAGTATGAGTCTGATGGAAAGGGTATGTGAGGACCTGTGCATTCATTCACTTATGGAGGACATGGTTAATGCTTAAGCGGGGGTAAATGGTGCCTTCGTGTTTGGCTGCGAATCCTCTATACCCATGGAGGCCATGAACAACCAAAAGAACAGAAACAGTAAAGATTGAGACTGATGTTGTTATCTAACAGGCTGTGAGTAATGGTGAAAAGGTCAGACTTGTTGCTACTCGCCTTAAAGATTAGCTAAAAACTCAAAGTACATGCACGAAACTAATAGGCTGTTTATTCCTATTATATGGTGGATAAATAAACTGAAAGGCTGCATTGAGTCATTTGTTTCTACTTTTTTTGTAACTCTTCAAGAAATGACTCTGACATTCCTCCATTGAGAGTAAAAAATAAAAAGAATAATCAAGTGAAGTTCAAAGCTGAAAGCAGGCTGGTGGTTTCTTTAAATCAATGACAATGATAGGGCTTTTCAGGTGCTCCGTGTGATGTGAGATTGCACCGTCTTACGCACTTCAAAGCATTAGGATTACGCTCTTTGCTTCTGTTAATCCCTGGACTCAAATGACATGAGCAGTCCTGTTTGCTCACTGTGATGACAAGAGCCAAAGAAAAACTGCTAAAGAAAATACAGAAGGGAGAAAGTAACAAGGATCTAAGTTTAAATATTGACTCTGATGTCTATCGCTGCATACATGTTTTTGCTTCACTTCTGTTGACACAATAACAAGAAACTAAATTAGGGTGAAAACGCTTAACCTTGAGACCATACATACACAAACATGAAAAAGGCCAAATCCATGAGCGCCGTTTCAGCTCATGCTCATGCATTAATAATCAATACAGTATCATAAAAAGAAACATCACCCAAAAGCTCTCTACAATTGTGGCAATATGGGCAATAAACTGGTCAGGTCTGAGGTCTGATAGCAGTTTGTCATTGGCACAGGACACTGGCAGTACAGTGCAGCTCAAGGTCCTCAAGATAACCTGGAAGGGTAGTGTTATTGTGTCTGTGTCATAGACGTGTGAACAATGACACTGTCCGTATTGTGTTATAATGGTTTAAATAGAATGTGAACACGCATATGGGTGCATACACAGTGACCTACATTGTCCGATGGGGTAAATTTCCAAGTCCAGTGTCTAAGTCCAGTGGTGGAATGTAACACATTAATACTACTACTTTAAATTTTGAGTCTATTTATTTTTATGGTAGTTTACACAGAGATATTTTGGGGGGAAATAAATGTGCTCTTGAACTTTTTTAAACGTTTATATGACATCTAACTGTAGGGTGACCAGATCAATGCTGAGAGGTAGTCTGAAATTGATATATCTTACTCAAAAATACAATAAATTGTGCGTGTTACTGGATTACTGTAACTTTCTCTGATGAGTACAGCATAACACAGGCTAACCTTCTTCTGACTATACATTCATATACACTGAGTAAAAGCCAAACTTTAGAAAAGTGCATGTCTGGCAGAACCAGTCAAAATGTGGGACATTTTCTCAACACGTGGGACAAGGGGACGAGGAAAAATGCAGTGCAGTAAAAGAGACACATCTGGTCACCCTATCTAGCTGTGCTGTGGCTGCTCCTGATGAAAAACCTCCCATTGCCAGGTTTTTAATTCCTGCGCTGGTGAATAATTGTGGCCAGGGCTAGCCTCTGTAAAATATACTTTGCATCTCCTGTGATGGCTTTCAGATAAAAACCAAAAAAGCCTAAATTAAAAATAAGATGCAATTAATTTAGTAAAATTGTATAGTTTACTGAATCCACCATGACAGTAAGTACCAATCACAACTTCTGTACAGAGGCACAAATATAAGCACAACACATAAAAGGGGATTTTATTTAATTTTGCAATAAATTTGGTGAATTTAATTCTTGCTTATGAAGGTAAAAAAAGCAATTTTGTGTTGTTTTTATTGCCCGAGTTAGTAAAGCCAAACTATGAGCCTGCTGCGCTCTGGTGTCATAAGTCTCGTTGTTCCTTATCTGTATGCTAACGATATCTATTAACCCGCCCTTCATTAATTTTATTACAGGCCTGTCGAAAATAAATCACTCTCGCTTATAGTTTGACTTATGGCTTTACAGTGTTTCAATGACATTTATCTTTAGTGTCCGTAAAGGATTTTTTTATCTGAGCCAATGAAGCCTAATTACTCTTCCTGCCTACATGTGACAACCCCTGCCTTGTTGACTGTTCCACAAAGTCTTTACTGGCTTATCTGAAAGTAACCCAATAAAAGGGGAACTACAAATCAAACAAGTAGAGTTAAATGTATGAATTATGAGGCAAACCACCCACTGAGCAGGTGAGCATACACATGCACACACAAACACACATATCTAAAAATGGTCAGCAGATAGAGGCTGAACAATGGCTGAACAGGGCCATTGCTCCACTGCCACGATTCACAGATGGAACAGCAGACACATACTGATAGTCAATGACCTGTTAAAAAGAGAAAGCAGAAGACAGAGAGGAGAAGGCAGATGGAAGACCGCCTACAAACAAGGCCACACAGGATCAGCCTCGTGTTGCTAATTTACCTGACCCTTGGTTAGCTTTTTTTTGTTTGTTTGTTTGTTTGTTTGTTTGTTTGCTTGTTTGTTTGTGGTTGGTGATAGCTGTGAACTGACCCCACTCTCTGTCTCAAACACTGGGCAACCAAACTGGCATCGGTGAATACAGCCGAATGGGATTACACACTGACTTGTCCTCCACCTTTGTTTTTTTAGAATTCTGGTCTGGACCTGGCTCCATGTCTCAGGTCTATAAAGCCACATTGATGAGACTGACTGGCCGTGGCCTCTTAGGGGGCAGTAATAATCTCTCTTTAGGAGGCTGAGAGGGTGAAGTGAGCCATAAGAACCCTCTCTGTCAGCTTTAACCGGCCAGCAAAAAGAAAAAGTCATAATTATAGTACTCTCTCTGGCTGGATTTAAATAAAGCTTTCTGGCTGGGGCCCTATAGAGACGCACAGTCTCTATTGCTCACACACACACACACACACACACACACACACACACACACACACACACACACACTTCAATAAAGAGGCACTAATCAATCAGGGGGTTCCCCTTCCACAGCTTCATTGGAGCCCCTGTCTGAAAGAAGGACTGACAGCCCTCAACCTCCCAGTATTGTCAGAGGAAACTGATTAGGCTTCTGACTGGATACCTCATCCACCAGCTAGAAAAGCACCAAGGTTAAAGGGTCTCCATTTGAAATCAACGAGCACTGAAAAGTTGTAGACACCTGCTTTTTAAAGTGATGCTTGTCTCTGCGGTGCTATCCTCCGTTTTTTGTTATCTGCAATTTGAGGGCAGCACGGG
>VUQG01004412.1:13153-42973 GCA_015106755.1 Etia nguti
GAGGTCACAAGCTAATGAAATGAAATGGAAGGCTGAAAGGAAGCCCTAAATGGTGCACACTAATCCTCCCTCTACCTTGTTTTAGGGAGGAGGGTGCAGAACTGGGCATCTCTGCTGATAATAATGCACGGGGTGCAGGGGGACCTGAGACTATGGATTTGTATGTGAATGTGTGTATGTGTGTGATTGAACAAGAGAAGGAGAGAGTGACCAAGTGCTGCAAATATCTATATATATCTCAACATATAGTCACATGTCAAATGCATTTGTCACATTTTCCAGTTTGACCTTTCTTTGGCTCTAATACAGCTTTTTATAATCTTTATAAAAAGCTAAAGTGACCAGGAAGCATAGCTGTCGAAAAATATAGTTGAATAGCGTGCAGTATTTGATGCTACTATAGTATACAGTAGTGAAAAATGTAAATTAACTACAACTAAGCACAGTGCTTTGAAATGCCCTGTACCTTGTTGTAATTTTGAATACCTACAAAGGTTCCAAAACAAGATTAATATATGAAGTGAATAAAATGCATCATCAATACTGTGAAACCAGACGAATCAAACAAAACATCATTCATCCACCTGTGTGTGTAGTATCTTTTTTTTTTTATCCTAATCCTGCAAGCACTTTCATGTTTCTATTGAATCTTTACACAGCAACCTTTCATAACTACAAGCAAGGGTACACTTTGCTTTGACACCATAAAGAAGGCACATCTATTGTGTCATGCAGAGATATTCACAAGCCATATAAAGGAAAATATCTAAGTGTCCTACTGTCTGTCTGAATCAAACAATAGAAGAATGAAGCGTGTGATCTAAAAAGCTGACGGCGAAACATGTCAGAAACCGATGAAGCCATGGTGTGTCACTGTGAACAAGTTCTCCAGGGGCAGGCTCGAACCTGCTGAAGACCCTGGGACACGTCTGCATGCATGTATGCAGTTTGTGCGTTTGTGTGAGAGAGAGCGGGGAGGGGATAGAACTTGTTTAAGTAGAGCGTGGAAAGGTGTTTTTTAGAGTTAGATGTGCGACCTTTGACAGACACACAATCATAAATATTTGCACACCAACCCGACACATACACAAATGTTAAGACCTTACATATTGTTGAGTGATGGAATGCACCTGAACTCGGTAAACACACACTCATACAAACCTTTCTTTTTTTGTTGATGACTTACCATGTTATCATCACAAAAGTGAGCACGGAACAAGTGTGGGCGCGGTACTAAGGAGCTCCCAGAAGTTCTCCAGGGGAGGAAATGCATTTGCAATTATGCTGAAATTAAACTGACAGCATGGAAGTATTTAATGAATATGACTTTTTGAATATTTTGTTTTTTGTTAATCAGGGAATAATCACTACAACTTCTGAAACCAGTACATCTCAAGTGCCTACAGTGCAGTTCCACTGTTAGCCACTAGATGATGCTTCAAAGAAAACTTGTTTTTTTGTCTGTCCTGTGTACCACTATTACTGCACTGCTCCTATAATAAGCCTCAGTTTGACATGCTCTGTACTTCTGTGTGGTGTTCCCACATCAGCACTAAAAGTTCACTGATCTCACATTCTTCTAGTCATCACTAACTTGGTTCTTGTGGCTTCAAAACACGCTTTCTTTTTGCTTGTGGTTACATTAAATTCATCCTGCACTTGTAAGAAACCACACACTGCTGCTGGAAGCATCAGTTTGAAGTCCCTTCATTTTTAAGCCTCTTTCCTTCACCTAACCCTAACATCAGGCTGAGCTCTGCTCTTCATTTCCTATCAGCCCATACAAATCTAAAAGAAAAAACATCTCCCTCTCAAGCTCTATACAAGCAGTCCACTCCAGGCTGCAGGCTGCAGTCTCTCTGAGCCATCATTACAGTCATTAGGCAAGGATAAGCTCTGTATCACAGGAGTCCACCAGCATCCAGTTTAACCCAGCACAATTAGCACATCCGTTGGAGTAGAATTACCCTGTAAAATGAGAATGCTCTGGACAAAAGAGGCAGGAGAGTTGGAGCTGAAAAAAGAGGGTAAGTGTGAGGGAAAGGGGGAGAGAGAAGAAGAGGAGAAATAAGGGAGGACAGGGTGAGATTAAAATTGTTTGAATTGAGTCCACGCTCGCCCCATTCATTTGGTATTCTGCTCAAATCAGGGCTTTTGTTCGGCCTGGCGTAAAGTAGTGTCAATCATCTCGACCCGGTTTTGTAGAATGGGGAAATTTATTATGAATTTGCTCCTGCAAATAATGAGGACTACCCCCTGCCTGCTCTCCCTTTCCCTCCTCCTTCTCCCTCTAAGCTACCTCTTCTTAGTCCCCTTTGCCTCCTCCCCCATATCAATGCTGCAGAATAGGCAATAGAGAGTGAAGTTAGCAATCTCAGGGCCACTCGCACTCTGGACCCACATCAAAGTGACAGAGACGTCCAATCAGATTTGTCTTACAGGCATTACATGATGAATATGGTGCGGCCGTAGCACAAAAGCGTCTTTGTGTCTCCTCCAAGCAGAGACTATTCACAGCTCGCCACAGCCAGCCAGAGTGGAAGTAAATGGCCAAAAGGGCCCAAGCCAGAAAAAAAGCACCCAAACTTGTGCAGCACAATGGCCCATGCAAATCACAGCCCCACCGCCTCCACCCAATCACTCCATCCCTCCAACCTTCAGGCCTGAGCTGGGTTCTTCCTCTACTGGGTCGACTGAAGTTTAGGGCCTATTCACACACATACAGAGGTGTCAGTTAAAAGTGCTGAGGTGAATGCATGCATGCATTCAAACTTCTTTTCTCCATTAAGCTGAGAAAGAGGACTTTGCTTTCTTTTAGTTTGGGAAGACAGAAGAAAAACATGAGTCAAATGGCTGACTTTTTTGTTGTTGTCAGAAAGCAAAAGTGACTTGGCCACTGTGGGCAAGATTCCTACTAGTAAGACTTTAGGGGTGGCGAAAAGGATTTCCAGCATTCTTGTGTGGCCCGGTGATATTTGCTGAAAAATACAACGTGACAGGCTCAATTTGGCAAAGATAAAGATCTTGTGCTGACACTTACATTCAAGTGGACTTTCAGTTCTAACTTTAGGACACCTTCCAGAGATATTCAGAAAATAGGCTACAATGAAGGAGTTAAAAAAAAAAAACATTTTAGTACAAATCATAGAAACTGTAAAGAACAAGCAGGTTTCTCCATGAAATTTTGATTTGATAATCTTAAAAGCTAGATCGTAGGAAAAACATGTTGCTTAGTCCAGCGTCCCTAGCAGTTAACTGAATCGTGAATGGATGCGGAGTCCACACACCACGCTTGTTGTTAGCAAATGACACATTTGCTTAGATATGACCTCTCCTCATGTTTAGCCACTTCAGCATTAGATTAGATTAGAGAAACATTTTGCTATCTGAAAACTCTAAAGCTTCACATCTATGAAGAAAGTTTATGAAGAATAGGAGCAAATCAGCTGCTACTAAGAATTATCGCTTTTTGGAGCACCCCCTGGTGGTCCATTTTCGCAATTTGGTCCGAAGATCATTTACACCAAATTTGTTTAATATCACTGGGATGCTTTGAAATGGGTTTCATTTTTATTTTTTTTTGGTTTGAAAGTTGTATCCAAAAAATAAATACCTAGACTAAACTTTTACTGACTTGGTGAAATGACTTTGGGTGGTTTTGACCCAGATTTCAGTTCTTGGGGGCGCCAGTGAAAGAAAAAATAAATAAAATGTATAGACATTTCTGTATCGTTGCAGCTTGACTGCTTAGACCCCAGTGATGCCTAATGAAGCATACAGCGGCTCTGAATTATTTCTAAAATAGAGAGAAAGGTTGCACTTCACGATAAACAGGTTTTTTTATTGTAATGGAAGCTTGAGTCATTGCCATACTTATTGTAATGTTACCTGTTCGTGTTTATGGGTTATTTTGTTGTGTTAGTAATGGGTTACTGTCAGAGTGTTACTGTTGACAGACAGTGTTGTGAGCGCACTGGTACAAGAGTCAATCCTGTGATGTGTCTCTTTTGGTTGCACTGGTGCCCAAGGGGTGGGAGATTAAGGACTTTGCTGAGGTGCTTGTTAGTGCACAGCTTTGAAAAAAAATTAACTGTTCTTTTTTTTCAAGGCAAAAAAAACAAAAAAAAAACTACAACAATAAACAGTCTTTCTACTACCTAGCTCAGGTAATAGCCGCAGGGTCTTTTAACCAGCTACAATAACTCTTTCCAAGTGTGTGTGTGGTGTTACTATGTTAAACAGAAACACATCTGTGCCTCTGCTTAAACATTAACACCTCTGTAAGCATTGCTCAAGGTTGCACACCACCTATTCATCTGTCTTCTTCTTGCACTTATCTCTAAACATCTTGTCTAACATGCTGCTAAAATCCTTATATGTGGTACCTCTTGAAGTTTTCTGCCTTGTTTATCATATTTGCCTTAATTTAAAATACAAAAGCAAAAAAGGAATAGTTTCAGTGCACACGTGTTAAGCATTCAGACTCACTTCACTCACTTAAAAATGTTTTTAAGTGCTTCTGTCAGCCAAAACTAATCTGTTGTGGAGTGTATACATTTATTTTGATAGTGTTACATTAATGCTAAGTTTGAAAGGAGGTGATGATGTTTGTCAACGTCATTATGAAATCAAAAACTGTGACACACTGACAAGGTGGTATTAGTCTAAAGCAATGCTTTCAGCAGGATGATGTGGCTCTGAGCCATGACTGGATGAGCCATACACTCACATCTTACAGATTCTGACTATGCTTGGGGTAGTATTACTTCAAAACATCCATCCAAAATCCCTGCAACCAACATCCCTGAAGTCATCTTCGCTAGTGATCACAATAAGAACAGTTTCTGAAGTTATGGTGATGCCTGCTGACTTCAAACTACTGAACTCATCAGAGTGAAACATAAAATGTATTTGAAGAATCCAATGGGGATGGACATTGGCTGTGTTTTGAGTCAACTGTGTCAGATTAAAGACTCTAAACACTATCCTCTTAGACATCTTTACAAGTCAGCACAACAGTAAATTGTGTTGTGCAAGAAAAGCTAAACCTCAAACGTAACACCCCTTTAGAAAGAATTCATGTTAATTGAAAAGCAGAAATTTCATCCTGGGCTTTTTCAGGTCATTTATTTCAGTTACTACCAATCTGTTTAAAAACAGGACAAAGTAACGGTTGTCTCAAATTTTAATGCAGCCTTGACTTTTATTTTGATATGCTGAAATAATACTTCTAAAGCCCACTTTTTTTTTTCTTTGTTTTGCTAAAAAGCGATGATTACTTTTTGTTTCTACGGGAATCATCAGTTGCTCACATTTTGATTCAAGGGAAAGATAATGAAAAGAAAAACTGTTTGGTAAATAGTGTCAGTTAGACTGTAATTGCGTGTTGTCTGCATTCGAAAATGATTCATGTTGTGGGATAACAAACACAAACGTTTTTGCCGAAGGGGTCAAAACATTCGTAACCAACATATCCGAAGTAGCTCATTAATGTGCAAAATACGCATGCAAAATAATGAAAAATCATGAAAAATAAGCCAAGATTCAACAGGCAGTCTCAATACTGCATTCAGAGCATCAGATGACCTCTCATCACTCCGCTCTTGGCGGAGTGACGAGGGATATAGGGATAAACTTGGCCAGTTTATCCCTATATTATACGTTCCCATTTGGCGTTTCCATGGTTTAAGCGTAAATCATGGCTTTGCGCACGAAAACGCATGCATAAATGGGCTCCATGTGATTGATATTCACCAGTGGACTATGGATAAATTAACATCGCCCTTATGTATTGTCAAAGTGAAAATGAGCCATGGACAAAATGACATGAATAAATCTACTTTCGCCCCTTCTCCTCCCTACATGGCCGAGGAGAAAATTGCATATCAATCTTAGGAGGACATGAGACAAGCGCTTATTTTTACTTTGTGCCGTGGCCTCTGCCTGACACTGAAGGACATAGCAAACGCCATTTCAGCCGAATAATAATGGACCAGCGGGGTATTTTGCGCCTAACATTGATTTGTCTCTTTGAGGCGCGGTGACGTAGGAGGTTATAATGCCGAGCGTAATTAATGCCATTTATCACTTGTTTGATTTTGTCACTGCCTCCACCGACAGGGCTCACATTCGCGAGCCATTAACCAATGGGAGAGCCGGAGCCCTTTGTGACCAAGTACAGGCACGTGGCTTACACCTGCAGGCTCCATTGTGTGTGTGTGTGTGTGTGTGTGTGTGTGTGTGTGTGAGAGAGAGAGAGAGAGAGAGAGAGAGAGAGAGAGAGAGAGAGAGAGAGAAACATCTTACTCATCTTTGACTTTGTTACTTTTTAAAGTTTTTGTCCAGATATAAAAGTTGTTTTGATAGCCGGCTATTTTGTTTACATATTTTTTTTTGTTTTTAAGTAATATATGAAGTGATTAAAAAGGAATTTTAAAAAAAACTTCACTTCTTTAAATTTATACTTATACTTCGTTCTGCTTAGTTGAATTCGGCATCAGTGTTTATTTACAATAGAAGATCTTCAATAATTCGCATAATCAGGCGCAAAGGCGCACACAATAGTGCTCACAATGGGGCGTTGTGCTCCCCATTTCGCAGGAGATGGGCTTTTTGATTGGCCTGTGTGCGCCATGAAAAACACAGTTGGGGATACAACTAGTCTACAACCCCAGGTTTCATTTAGATTGATCTCAATCGGGCAATAAGAATTTTGACCCCGTCTCATTGTCTTGCTGACTTTCCCCAGGCTGTATTTCAAAGTGTCTATACCCTTTGAGTGAATTGCCACACCCGCCCCCTCCTTTCCCTCAGCTCTAGGCACTCTGGGCCATTGGGTAAAGGGAGAGTACGCAAAAGAAACAATGCGATGGATGAAACGTAATATTAATCTCCCTGCCCTGAATGCAGACAAAGCGCCGTGGAAGGTGCGCGTTTATAATGGTTGGTGAGTGTTCGCCCAGCTGCGCAATTTTCTCCCGTGTGCCCAACCAAGTCGGGAAAAGGTCATGCAGGGGCTTTGAATAAAAGAGAAGCTCCCTCGTTTGCTCAATTAGCGCCGCTCCTGACACACACTCACACGCACACGCAATATCAGCTAAAGAACCAAGCCACTGCAAAAACTTATAATATAAATAGATTAATCTTTATTTATAAAACTTGTTTTTACACAAAATATATCTGTTAAAATCAAATATTTACATTTTAGGCTACGGGAAGCTGAGAGTGCATACATTAATAAATGTCTCCTTGACAACTATTTAAAAAAAACAAAAAAAACAAAAACACATACACACACAAATAAACTACAGGCAGTAGCCTTGATGTTCCTGCCCAGTCACACAACTCATACATGCCAGCTCGCCGCCTCGCTGACAGCTGGTTGTCAAAACACTGTCAGAAAAAAAGTGGCAGTGAACGTTCTGCTACAACACTGTTTGACTGTATGTACAAAAATATGTCTTCGTGTTAAAACAGTTTGTTGTATGGTACAGCTTTGTTATGAAAGGAGAGGACATGTACATCACGAAAAAAGAAAAAAGAAAAAAAGTCTGTTGACGCATCTTTTATGTTGTACATGTTCAACAGATGTGGCAGCTGAGGAAGGCAGTCCGGGTCTGATGAACTACTGACGAACAGATCTTGTGGACAGCGCCGTCCATGCAGAGTCTGCTGTGTCACATTTTAATTGCACTTATTCAAACAGTTTTTTACTTCCACGCGTCAACGTGTCCAATTCCCTCCTTCCTGTGAGGACTACGCTCTATGCAACAAGATGCTCCCTCTCTCACGCATTCATACACATTCTCCCTGTTTGTCACTATTGCTTTGCTCCTGCAGAAGCAGCCCGAGTGAGGGAGGCAACAGATCACTTGGAAGCACAGAGAGCAAGACAGATCTGATGCCTTTATCGAGTCTTTCGAAGCATTTCTGGAAGAAGTCAGACGCTTTTCTTCTTTTTTTGCGCGCACACGCTGCTGTGCGGTTCATTTACATGACAGCCTCAGTACCTGTCAAACCAAGTTGTGAAGTCCAATAACTCCTGTTCCTCTGAGCTCAGAGGCTCATAGCCACCTTCATCTGATGAGTAGGTGGAGTGAGGCGACTCCGGGTCGGCAGAGTAGCTGTTGGAGAGTGTCGGGGATGGCAGTCCACACTGGAAAGCAGCCGACACCGCGTCGTGTTCGTCTAGAAGTTGTTGTAAAGCCCTGATGTACTCCACCGCGGACCTCAGCGTCTCCACTTTGCTCATCTTCTTGTTGGCGGCGCCGTTTGGCACATGCTGACGCAGCGTCTGGAAGCCCATGTTGACCTGTTTGACCCGGTTCCGCTCTCTTTCGTTTCGCCTGGCCACGGCCACAGGCTGCTGCTGGGGGATGGAGTAGCCGAGGCCGTTGAAGCTCAGGCGACGCTTGCAGCGCAGGAGCTCCGGCGAGCTGGAGCGCTGTCTCTTCAGCACCTTGGCTTTGCTTTGGTAGCCGGCAACGTTGGTGTTCTGGTGCACAGCGCTCACCGAGCAGTCCTGGGCCGGGGCGTGCAGGCTGATGCTGGCGCGTCTTTCGCTAAGTCCAAAGGTGAATGCAGTTTGCGTGGTGGTGATGGTCGCGGTTTCCATCTCGCAAAGAGGGACAGCCTCAAACTGTGGTAGGAGGAGAAGAGTTGGCAGTGTACAGCTCTCGTGTCCTTCGCGTGGGGACCGTGTGGCTAACTCTAGTCCAAGTCTCTCTTGACTGCTTACTCCACGAGCCGATCTGACCCAAACTTTGGCAGCACTCCTCTTTTTCAACACGCGCCTCCAACACACACCCCACCCACCCCTTTTTTGAGACGCACGCTTCGTCGCGAGGCCCCGCCCCCGCTGTGTGATTCTTCTGCACACCGACTCCCCCGGGCCAGGCGCGTGGCTCCGGGAGCTCAATAAACAATCCCGAGCTTTCACTGCGCCGGGAGCACGCGCTGGGCTCATTTACATTCCAATGTCTCTAACTTGAAGGCCCATTGGTCGATTCAAACGGTCTGCAACCGTGCGAAAAGAAAGAAAGGGAGGAAAAAAAGACAGAGAAAGAAGAAAAAAGAAGAGAGAATGAAAAAGTGAATGGTGTGGTTCTTTGAAATGCCTTTTGAATTTGACAATGTACCTCTGGCAAGTCTTCAAATTATCAGTCTTACCCCCCCTCCAGCTCTTTACAATCGCAAATACCAAGGACGCTCTCTGTTGTATCCAGGCTACAGCTTTGCAAACTGCAAGCGTGTCTCTGAACACAGTTATAAAACTGGCAGGGACGCGATTCATGAGATGCTTGTGAGAGGAAAGACAGTATTACTGCTACCTCTCGAGTCTGTGCTCTGCAGGTCCAGTTTGTTTGCGCTTAATCGGTTATCCCGGAAAAGTCTTTTTCCAGATGCAGGGCATCTCTTCATTTCCCATCGGTGTGTGAAAACAGATTCCCTTATGTTATAATAATCCCATTTACGTCTGTAGGATGATACAGGCTAAATGAACCCAAACCCAAATGTGCTGGTGCACGGATGCAACATTTCAGCACCACAGCGTGACTGGACAGCTTCATGCAACCATTTTCTTCTAAGCCGAACCCTTTGTTTGTTTGTTTTATTTGAATTTAGTGTCATTCAGCATCTACTCAAATCTTAGGAATACATTCTGTATGTGTAAAACTTTCCTACCAGCAAAAATACTAACAAGTCAGCGTGGAAACGGAGAGTTTTGCGTCGTGTTTTTCTAAAGGACATTTGCAGCATCTGGCGGTGAAGAATAGAAGTTACATCATCCAAAGCCAATTTCCACTTTTGAAGAAAAGGAAATTCCCTGATAGTTTTTCCCTCTCTGTGCTTAGATTGCGCTTTTCTACTGTACTGTGTGGCTACATTTAGTTTACATTTACATTGCATGTTAAGGCAAAGTGACTTAACATGCAGAGATTTCTGGGACAGAATCTGAAATTCGTACTCGGGTCCTGTTGTTGTTATCACTCTACCATCAGCATTGTGTCATCCAATACCTGAGGGTAGAGTAACACCCGGTTACCCTAAGCCTGTTTATTGGCTCACACTCAGCTGGAACTTCCATGAGAGAATTCAGTTATTTATTGTCGTTTTTTTTAATGACATTTTATGTCATTATGTATGTGTATGTTTGGGTTTTTTCTGCATTTTGTGTTTACTTGTGTTATCATTTTCTAATATTTAAATTTGTTTGATGATCTGAAATATTTAAGTGTGGCAAACATACCAAAAAAAAAAACAGGAAATAAGGAAGCGGCAAAGTTTATTTTACACCACTATATATAAATAAATGCTTAAACGTGTTCACTTTGTGATCTTCCTAAACCTGCCTTAAGTAGCCATACACACCCATTCATATGCTTGAGAGTGTTTTGATGCTGTTAATTTTATATGCGTATTTTCCATGTAATATGATTTAATCACACGGTGATAAACCTTCAGGCCTTTTCCAGCTTGAAGGATAACGTCTTGTATGGCAAACCCCGGTGTGGTGCCGAGGTTTCGCTTCTCTCCGTAAAAACAGCAGAGGGCGCCGAGTGAACGATCTGTAAGAACAAGTTCACGGCCATTGCCACGACTGATCTGTGGACCTTGATAACCTCATTTTAGGGGAAGTCATATAATCCACACTGTATGCTGCATTCTCGCTTTGAGACATTGTAAAATTAAAAAAAATGCCATATTGCACCATACCTCTAGGATTTTACTTTCTGTTTTGAGCAAACTGCTTTTGTTTTGATACACGCGTTCATTGGAACCTACAGTGCAAGTCAGTCTTGGCTCAGCAGAAGACTGACTTCCTGACATACTGCTGATTAGGCATATCAAACATTATTAAAATTTTATATTAGAAATCCTCTTGGAGCAAAATTGTAGGATATAAAATCTGTTTCAAAGGGCATCATTCAACAGTCATTGGGCTGGACAACTCCCCAAAAGACACACCTGATCACAGGATATTATTAGAGTATTCTCAATTAACCAACAATGACAGACAGGCAATGAGACACAGGGCTGGAAAAGCGGTATCCTATAAATGATCTAAAAACATGCAATATAGAAAGTATGGATTGCAATTGCCAGAACTCTGTGTGTGTATAATACAATCCAACTCAAAGAAGGCAAACATCATTACCAGTAAATCAATAAATCTTCAATCAACAAATACTATCTTCTTGGAATATCAACCCATGTTCATACAGCTTCAGGCGAAATCTGATTCACTGGTAAGGGCGTGTCTGTTTATGAGAAAGCTGTGGTTTTCTTTTTTTTTCAATAAAACGGTTTTACTCAGGTGTCTCAACACCCCCGCAAGTCTGTTTATTTTTCTTACTTACAATAGTTTAAGCCAGCAGTGGTCACTGTTAAAGTATGTGCATGTATGTGGGACGAGATAGGACACAGAGAGAAAGAATGCAAAACAGAGAGGTGAATGGGGGGGGGCAGGATTTATATTTAGAATTCCCAGTAGAAATCCCCTTTAAAAACATAACAAGTCTGACTTGAAATGCACCTGCTCAACACAAGTTTGTCTTTCAAGGACAAGCTGAGTGCTTCTTATGTCGCTTGTATGTTATCTGTCAAATGCGGGAATGATCTGCTGTTGTGTTCCGCAGACAAGTCGAAATGACTGATATTACCCTGGAATTATGCATAAACTAGCAAAATAGGATGTGACAATCTGTGTTGTGTGTCAATAAAAAAGTCAGATCCTTCCTGATTAGCTTCTTAGAGCCTTGGGGGGGGGGGGGTTCTACAGGGTCCAACTACAAGGACTGCACACAGTTTTCAGTGAGCAAGAAAAGAGAAGTGCTCCATTTACAGCATGAATCACTTCCTTATTCCTGACACATGTGCTCAGCTCTGAGAGCTATATTCCCTAAAAAGTGAGAAAGTCATTAACGCAATCTGTGGTCAGAACATGGTCGTGCAATCTGAGGATGTAAAGTATCTAAAGAGCAAAGAGAAACTGACATTTTGTGCTGGGATTGCGGGTGAAAGGTCGAAAGGGTTCCTAGGAGGATAAGGTGAAGAAAATACCTTTCAGTTAGTCTTTTGTGCACAGAGAAATTCTGAAAACACAACAGAGGAAAGAGGAAATGACGCCTCGGTTGGATCAAGTAGCTCAACAAAGGTTTATTCTTCAATAACGCAGACTAAAATTCATGCAGCTGAAACACCCCCAAAGTAGTATCACTGTCAGGTTATTAATATTCTTTCTGATTCTACCACATGACACAAGTCTGCACAACACCTGCAGAACTTTGACTCAGAAAGTCTCAAACACAGAGACACACTGCTTTTAATACACACTGTGGGGTATTCACTGGTGGATTTATTTTTCTGAACTCACTGGAACTTGGTGGTTTCAAGGGGGACTCATTTAGCAAGAGTTAAAAAAAAGTACATCGGGGCAGACAAGGTGAAACCGGTCAACAATGCAGACTATTCAGAAAATCAGAAAAATGTCAGGTGTTATCTGAGCCGAAACTGCTTAAGAGATGTTTAGCAGTCCCTAAATCATATGATACGTGTGAAAGAAAAGATTAACATATATTGCTATTTGATGTATTGACACAATATAATGAAAACATTCACCCTATCATATAATATAGCTTGTGCACTAGTGTAATTTGTATATCTCTATTTACACATTATTAAAACCCACATATTGTAGCGGATGTGCAACAAAACTTGCATTTATTCAGCATCATATATGTGTAGAAATCTTTGAATACACCAGATTTTTCATACTGAATAAACTGGCATTATTTACATAACACTGAAATGCATAACTCATAAATCCATGGAAGTGATGTATAGAGACTATACTGAATCAGTTTAAAGTTTATGGTATAGAATAAAATTGTCGTAAAGCTAAATTTGTGTAGATAAGGTTTTCAAATATCACCCTACTACTGTTGATACTATGTACACTACCAGCCACTTTTTACAAGTATCCAGTCGGAACAGCAAACATGAAGACAGTCTGATGAAGTCCAAACCAAGCATCAGAATGAAGAAGCAAGGTGATTAAAGTGACTTAGAACAGGCTGTTTTGCACCGACAACTGTGACATGTTCAAAGTATTTCAAAAATGCTGTTCTACTGGAATTTTCAAGCACAACCATCTCTCGGACTTACAGAATGTGCCCAGAATATAAGAAAATTAGTGAGTGGCAGTTCTCTGGGTGAAAATGGCTTGTTGGTGTCAGAGTTAAGAAGAGATTGGCCAAACTGCGTCAAGCTGACAAGAAAGCAATATTAACTCACTCGTTACAACCAAGATGTGCAGAAGAGCCTCTATGAATGCACAGCACTTCATACCTTGAAGCAGACACAGAAGGTCTTCTGCTATCAGCTGAAAACAGGAAACCAAGGATACAATATGCCCAGGTTCACCAAAATTGAACGATAGAAGATGGGGAAATGTTGCTGTTGGGTCTCAGTTTCTGCTGTGACATTCAGATGAATGTCAAAATTTTAGACCTAACCTACATGAAAGCATGGCTCCATCCTGCCTTGTATCAACAGTTCAGGCTAGCGGTGGTGCTGTTGGTGGTGTAATGGTATGGAGGATATGCGAGCACTTGTTATAAGGCTGTTACTGTCTAATTCTTTTTTTTTTTTCATTAGATGTGGGCGGAGTCTTCAAATTCTTCAAAATATCACTGATATATATATAATAGCGCCTTAGGTTTGTAATGACATAGACCTGCTACTAACTAAATGTGAGACCATGCGATCGCAAAACAGGTCACGTTTGGAAGGATCCACCGCTGAACAAATCTGAGCCTTCGATGTAGGCTGTTAATAATAACACGTTAAATGATGCATATTTTTAATAAGATCTCGTGACACTGGTGGAACTCCCAATTGATCACTATAACTGAGCTTGACCCAAAGTTTCAGCAGGCAAAAAACTCTTCGAGTAAGCATTTAACTATGGGACAATAAGCCTATGGGATGATGTAATGATTCTCATGGAGTGACGCAATAACGCCTCAGAAAGACCGATGTCGTACCAAAGTAGTTATATCCGTCGGAATGTGTTTCCCCGTGTCGGTAGCGCGCACTGGGCAGGGAGAGCGTATCCGGTTGACCCTGCCTCGATTCCAAACAACCAGACGCGGAAGTAGTGATGTTTTACTTTTGTGTAAAAGTGAAAGATGGGTTTCGTTACATTACCGTTCAGTTTGTGGGTTACAACTGACATTGATACATCATTACGGATTATTAAGCGATAAGAGAACAGGAGGAGAATCTTTAACGCTCAACTTACCAATTTCTCAACAAGTAAACGGCTCTGTGGTCGTTTCCAGGCGTCCTGTAAAAATACTATTTGCTCGGATTTTTGCACATCGCCAAAGGTTATTTCTTCTGAGCACATGACTGAAAACAATTGTGTATTTTACTCGTATAAAACAGATTTCTGTAGCTAAAAGACAGAAATCCCCCCCCCCCCAAATAGACCACATGACTGGATAATGGATATAGATTTAAAGTGTTTTTTATTCAAACAAGAAGTCGATATTTTGACATTATTCATTCATCCAGGCTGGAAGGCCTCCTTATCATCACCATAATCTCCAGTTCCCTGCACAGATTTTTTTTTATCAGATTCAATACGGGGGTCTGGCTGAGCCGCTCCAAAATGTTAAGATTACTTTCAGTCAGAAGATTACTTTAAACCTACATACGGCAGGGCGATGAAGCAGTTGGGGCTCTGTGTTTGTGTTGCCTATTTACACACTAGACACGCAACCTGTTTATGTTATATTCTCTTCTATAAAAAACACAGTGTCTGTTCTAACATGAGGTTTCTTGTTTCATTCCACACTGCAAGAATCTGAAACCCCATCTAGTATTTTAATTGACATATCGTTAAGATTATGATTAGTTACTGCTCTTGATCTTTGTCTTTTTTAGTCTTTGTGCCCCAATTTTGCACAGGGTCGGCCCGCAGCTGTCCCCTATTTGGGGGCTGGCCCTGCCACAATCCCTCGTTCGTGATTTTTAGTTTTCAAACACCTCTTCTACTGACCCATTACTCCTGGAATATGGAGACGCTTTCACAAAAGTAAAAAATCACTACTTTCGCGTCTATTTGATTGGAATGGAGACGAAGTCAACTGGAGCCCTTCTCCCTGCTCAGTGCGCGCTCCCGACGCGGGGAAACAAATTTCGCTCTGCACCCTGCCCGCGACTTTCAGATCTCTCCCAGTAATCTCCAGGAAGAAATTCCATTTTGCAAACCCACTAACACGCCCATTACATCCGGTCGGCGAGGCTGTCTTGTAATTGGTGTGTAAGAAACAAACACTCTTAGCCACCCGTGCCTCGAAAATCCCACGCCAGTGTTGCTTCCACCCTCTGAAGGAGGGACTTGTACATGGAGTATAAATGTTAGAAGACGCGTTCGGAAAAATCAGAGCGACGGCTTTACAGAGAATCGGTGAAATGCAAAGGTAAGAAGAAACACGTCTTGTTTTTCTCCCTTGCACATTTAATAGTTAATGGTACTGCGGTTTATTGAGATGTTGTAAAACTTTAGATTTAGACTAAATCTGTAGCCTCCCGTTTTAGGACTAAAAGCTCCAGCAGGAGTTTCTTTTTGAATGTCCTCAAATTTCCCTTGTGCGCTCTTAAGCCGCCTCTATTTATTCACGCTTGTTGTCGATGTAGAACAGCACTGACCTATCGTGTTTCCCGTCAGCCTTCCCAAACCTCAGTTCTCCAGCTGGCTATTAACGCAGGTGGAAACGGGACAGTACGCTGGCCTGTGCTATGTGGCACCAAACAAGTTCAGAGTCCCCTGGAAGCACAACTCCAGAAAAGACTGCAGTGATGAGGACAGTAAAATCTTCCGGGTAAGTTTATTGCCAGGTTAACCTGTGTTATCCGTGCGATCAGATAAAAGGGTTAAATGACTTTGATGACATTTTTACTGAAATAATAAGCTACTACATTCATGAGTAAGCGACTTACAAACTAAGCGTGTGCTTTAAATAGTTCCAAAATAGTTGTTGTGTTGTTGTTACTATCAGACTGGAGTTGTTTAGCTTGTGGCAGCTGTTGCCAGAGGCAGTTATGGCATACCGTCTCTAGTGGTGACACTTCCACTGATCTTGAGTCAAACAAATCCTGCACTAAAGTTTTTGATACATTTAGTGTGCAATACCACAACTTGTTTTCATGCTTAGAGCACAATTATAAGCCGATGCCAGTATTAAAGGAATTCTACAGATTTCAGTCAAGTGTCTTAATTTTTCATAAACAGCCACTTCTGCTTAGATGTGAAATGCAAATAGTGAGTAAAACAATTAGGAGGTGCACGTGAAGTGTAATGTGTGTAATTATCTCATAAAATGTATAGTAAGGCTGAATTTTCTACCCAGCTATCATTATGTTTACACCTCTCTGCATTTCCTCCATAGGCCTGGGCAGTAGCAAGTGGGAAAATTAATGAGTTCCCCAATGACAAAGCCAGGTGGAAAACCAACTTCCGCTGTGCTCTGAACAACCTCTCTGTGCGCTTCAAGATGGTAAAAGATAACTCCAAGAATTCTGATGACCCACATAAAGTCTATGAGATTATCAACACTGCACGTAAGATAATCGTCGCTTAAGCTGAGAATCTGGTGTAAAACCATTCCGAGTTTGAATGTATAAACAACGCTGATCTTTCATCTTTCCCTGAAGAAAATCAAGACGGTCTGGCAACACGGGACCCTTGGGAGGACTCCGACATGATTCCAGATATATACAGCTCTTCCACAGAGTACCTCCTTTCAGGAAATGAGGTTCAGTATCACATAAAGCGCTCTTTCACTTCTCTTAGTTGGCGTTATCTCACTTGTCTTTGTGCTTCTCTCTCAATATTAACTGTTTTGCTGCCTCTCCCCAATAAACAGCATGATCTGGTTAACGATTTAATGGCCTTGGGTCTTGGCAGCCAGTCAACAGGTAAAGTTTGTTGATTGCATTTGGTTTTCTGTGGTTTATAATGCAGGTTAATTGTAGTTTAAAATGATTTTACTGTCAAAACAGAGGAGCAACCGTGGACAGAGAACTATGGCCAGCAAAATCCACCTGCAATTGAAAGCTATCCTGTAGCAGCCGGAAACAACCCACAGCTTTTACCAGTTCAACAAACCTGTTATGAAGGTGTGTTTAGACAAAGTCCTCTTCCTAGATGAAATGCTTACTAAAAATATTTGTACATAGTTACCTGAGAAGGAGGGATCTGTTCTCTATCAACTGTTTTGTTTTTTACAGTAACTCCTGCACCAGTACTCACTTCACCTCAGCCGGGGCTATTTGAACTAGAGGTCTCCATCCACTACAGGAAAAAAGAAATGGTAAAGATGACTTTGAACACTCCCCGACTGCAGCTCCACTACAACTCAGAGGCCCTTGAGTATGAGGCATTCAAACTCTGCTTCCCCTCCACTGATGGTCTGCTGGACCACAAACAGGTATAATCATTACATTAGCTAGATGTATGTTTTACGCAGTTGTACCATCCAAGCAGACACTAGAAATTATATTTATTATGTTACTTCAGGAATGAAGCTGACAGATTCTGATGCTGTCACATTAATGGAAATAGTGCATGATGGAAATGGGCTTGTATTATTCTTGCATTAAATATTGGAAAAATTGCCTTGGTTTTCTTGCAACTGCTTACTTATGTGTCTGAGATTTATAGTGAAGCCGACAAAAATCATAGCAAAAAAATATGTATATTAATATATAGCTGGGTAGTGTAGTGGTACCCAGTGGCTCACCTTTGGAGCGTGAGTCACAAGTTCCATTCCCACCTGGGGGCGGTATCCAGTAAGGGTCCTAGCTAGACCTCCCCATGCTAAACCAACCCCTGAGATGGCACAGCTATGTCCGCAGCCTGTCTGTTCGGAAACAAGCATTTCACTGCATGTTGTACTATGTATGTGACAAATAAAATTTGACTTTAGAATAGGATAGATGGATTTTACCCCTAATTTTAGGTACAGTATACTGCTGTGTGATGAAGAATTTTCATGTTTTACTAACCACAACCTTCTTATTACCAGATTGAATACACCAACCGCATACTTAATAGCATCCAGAGAGGTCTATTCTTGGAAGTGCAAGAAACTGGTATTTATGCCTGGAGGCAGGACAGATGCCATGTGTTTGCCAGCACCAGTGACCCTAGTTTGGCTAATGCAGAGCCAGCAAAGCTTCCCCAAAACACCATGGTGGAGCTCCTTAATTTCGAAAAGTTTGTGAATGGTAGGTGACCTTTACTGCTGAAGTATGTCTGTGAAGGTTCTCAGTCATCCTGGTTATCATAGTCTAAGGAGCTTGGAAAGAAAAGCGTCTGGACTTCTTTAAATTGCTTGAAGACGTTTCACCTCGACACCAACTGTCTGCCATCTATAATCCAGTTTTGAGATCCCTTTCCAGACGCCTTAACGCCTACTCACATCCTGGGCCATCTGACCTCAGGAAATCACATGATAGGGTGGGGCTAGGTTTCACAATGAGTTCCCCCTAAACCTTGGCTGATTGTGACCTACACCCGTTTTCACACCTTGTGTGATTAGGTAGAGGATCATTAGGGGGTCCATTGTCCCTCTTGGGGGGACACTCCCACAGGGCTTAAATCTGGGACTCTCCACCATTTGACCCTAGAACCGAAGAAGCTTCTCGGATGAGAGGTGAAACGTCTTCAAGCAACCTAAAGAAGTCCGGACGCTTTTCTTTCCAAGCTCCTTAGACTACTGCTGAAGTAAAAATGGATTTCATCCTTAAATAAATGACTCCCCCTGAATTTGTTTCAGAGTTGAAACAGTTTAAGGAGAACAATGGTAGATCTCCTGAATACACCATCACCATGTGCTTTGGAGAAAAGTTTCCAGATGGAAAACCGCTGGAGAAGAAGCTTATTGTAGTGAAGGTAACGCTTCCCCCCCACCCTTGCTTCACCTCAAAGACACATTCAGTTTTTCAGTCAGTTATTCATTTTAATTCAATTTTGTTTTATTTTCTTAGCACTAATTCATGAAAAGAAGCACAGCTGGGTACTTACACTGCAAGACAGAAACTGAACAAAAATAACCCCAAAATTCCCTTTTAGGAAACACCTGGCAACACTTGGCTTTTGGCTGCCACCTGGTGTGGGCTGCAAACTGCCTCAAGCAGTTAAAGTTAGAGGGAAGATGATTTAAAACCGACTACACACAATATAATAATAAAACAACTGGCATGTTGAGGAATCCAGTAATTGCAGATAAGACCATGCAGAATCAAGGGACGAAGTACAGTAGATAGAGGGAAAAACAATAATGACGGGTAACAGTGAAGAAGACTAGACTAAAGGTGCTCTGTGCATAATGGAATATGACCAGTCAGACCTTTTAGTAATTAGGTTGTTTAGTAGCAGTTATCAGCAGAAGTTATCCTGGTCATCCAGACCTTTCTCGGTTTATGATATGCTTGTAGTTTAACTACCCCAGTTGTTTCAGTGGGTTCGTAGATAAATAACTGGGTATCATCTGCATAGAAAAAAATGTATCCAGCACTTTCAGTAACAAAAGAACCAATCATTGATATGAAAAAAAAGCTTGAACAAATTATTTTACATTACATTGGCTGTAGAAATAAAGTGTGTATATAGGTTTAAATCAAATGTAAGCTTAATTGCATCTACCGTAAAAGCATAAGGGTGCATAGTATAGTTACAGTTAATATGTACAGACATTATTATCTGTAATATGCCCCCGTTTGTTTGCAATGGTGATAAACAGGTTTGAAATATATAAGAAGTTTGGTGACAGAAGTTAGAGAGGCATTGGTTTGGACATGTGCCGAGGAGGGATAGTGGATATACTGGACAAAGAATGTGGAATGTGGACTTGCCAAATAGGAGGAAATGTTTTTTAAGCAGCTATAAGCAGCTATTGTTGCTTATCATCAGCCATCGCTTTCAATGTTTACTTTGCCATCAGCAGTTATGCAAGTCTTTAACGTAAATCTTTCTCTCCATTTCTGCAGGTGGTGCCTTTAATCTGTCGACATTTTCATGAGATGGCCCAGGTGGAGGGAGCGTCGTCTCTTTACAGCTCCAACGTGAGCCTACAGATCTCGCACAACAGCCTCTATGATCTCATCAGTTCCTACTTTCCTCTGCAAACAGCTGAAGATCCGATACGGGACGCTGCACTTTTCCCAAATCAGATTTGAGATTTGATCTTTCATCGACTTTTATTTGAAACCACTTTAGATTCTTATGGGGTAATGGAACACATACTACTCTAGGTCCAGAATCAGCTAAAAAAGTTGGCCGCTTACCAGCTGAATGTGATACAGTGTTATAGCTGCCAATACTGCCATGTGCCTGCTTTTCACTGTATGTTCACATTTGTGCTAAATCACATTTTTATTCACTACATGAGCAGAAATGTCCCATCTACTGCTGTACTGTTACATTACTAACCTCAGTTAAAGGTCGCTTTAGAACTGTCCAGTTGTCTTTCATCTAATATGTTGTTAAACTGATAATATCATTCTTTATTAAATGAAATGAATGCTTATGATAATGGTAAATCCATTCTAACACGCTAAGTTTATATTACTGATCAGATATTTATAGAACTGCTGTACATATGTGTGTGTGTTTGAATATGATGCATGTATATAGTAATATTTTTGTGTCATACTGCCACTGGCTATATATGAGAAACTGACCAACTACTCTCCTGTTCATCTTGCACTTTCCATACTGAATAAACTGCCATTTCCAAAACCTATGTGCATCATATACAAGGAAGGGTTATGTAAAATTTTAAATAGATTATTTTAAACTTTGTATAGTTTTGTGTAAAGCTAAGACTGTGTTAATAAGCTTTTAAAATAGTGCCCTACTAACTGCTAATGTTGATCCCATGTCCAAGACACCCCAAAAAGAAAGATGTTTTTCCACTTCAAATCCCTAAAACATAACTGTAACAAAAAGACAGACTATAAGTGAGTACTTGAATTAAACTAAGACAAACTTCTCTTTGTCATCAGTGATTTATTATTTGATGTTTCCTTGTAGAAACACCTGGACTGTTTGATCAAGTAAATACAGAAAAAAAACATCACATACATTCAGATAACATGAGCACCTATTTGTTAAATTCTTCCATTCCAAGTTCCTGGCTTTATACAGCACAATTAAAGATGATGACAAGGCAGGTCCAACGACCCAATTAATCAGTGTTTACAGTAGACAAACTAGTATAGATAACTGAGTGGTGAACAGGCAAGAATTAGTTTTTGATGAAGCATACAAACTAAGGTTTAGGCTACAGACACTGCTCCAATTTAAAGATATGCATTCAACATACCCTGAATATAATGGAAAATGCGGTCGCTTGTGACATACCAATTGATCTTCCTGAAACATAAAATTAGACCCAAGAAGTAATTTATCAAATCAAACCTTTTACTATTTAAAAGGTGGACATGTTGCACCACATTTTTTGCAAAAATAACTGGGGTTTTCCACCTTTTCCACTGAGAAATGTGTTGCCCTCACTCCTGAGTAAAAGCTATATTATTTACTATGGAATTGTATCCTTTGTCTAAAAACATAATACTGAAAGAAATGAAATTTCACCTATAGATTTTGTATTCATTTTACTCCTTTGGCACAAAAACTTAATATTCTCTGGTTCTTTAAAAAAAAAAAAAAAAAAAGGGTTTAAAAGGAGCTGAAGCTACAGCAAAGGAGAACAGAGAACATGACTACTCACTCCAAATTCACCTGCATTATGCTGGACTGAACTGAGTTCATTAGACATGGATATTAGAAATATGAAAGAAAAGAAGCGCTAAATTTAAAACATTAAACACAGTCAACTTGAACTAGAACAAATTTATGTCAATCACTCGCAACAGGCAACACGGATGAAAGGAACATACAGGTGGATATATCAAATCTATATATTATATTTACAACAAAATCTAAAATTATTCGTAAGTCTACTGATAAATTTTCTACAAAAATTGCATAACAATGTGCTTTCGTATCATGTAAATTTCTTAAATATGCATATTCTGCATATTTTCTCGCTTCTCGTCTGACAAATTGAGTTTTGCCTATGATAAATACCCTTCCCTCCCATCAAACAAACAAACAAAAGACATACAAAGAAAACTCAAACACCACGCCACATTGTATCCTACCAGTGATATGCCGGTGGAGAAAGCTACCCAGTTTTTACCTCTATGGGATGGTCTTTGAGTTTTGCCTCTTTAAGGCACACTCTCAAAGTCTCCCATTAAGTTTCTGAGCTGTGTTATAAATGGAGAATAGTTCTTGGCAAGAGACACCAATAGGTACTGTTCAAGTCATCAGTGAATAAAGGTTGTCTTCAAAATACCATTAAAATAGAAATCTCAACATTATAGAAAATGTTCCATCTTGAAACTGTGAGCAAAGGTTGGTTTACCATTTGCACTTGGTATGTTTAGAGTGTGATCACGCCCAGTTCTAGGACACAAAGAATAACATAGCATAATATATGGATCAGTGTTTATTGTGGGTGAGGGTGTAGTTGTCCCTGCCTATAGTTCCTGCCTTATTGTGGACTGTCAGAGGTTTTCGTTGCTTCAGTCTGGGTGTCTGGGGCTTTTCCTAAATCCTCTCCCTTTTTATGTTTCCTAGCATGTTTATATTTGTCCACATACGCCTTAACCAGATTTCCAACTTTCACTGGGTTGATTTCTCCACTCTTGCTGTGGCACACCTGAGAAAAAAGATCATTTCAAATTGTTACCTGAGACAATGAGAAACTCCTGAGTCACACCTAAAAAAAACATGCTTAAGCAAAGAAAGAATTAAAAGCATTTCATCTTCATCATATTTTTCTAACCCACCTTCTGGACGGCTTTGCGAAGAATCTCCTTGTATTCATCCTTGTTGATATCTCTCCTTTGGTAGAAAGGTTTGATAGCTAGCTTAACTTCTTCTATTGCTCTCTCCTGCATGTGCAGCTTTTTCAAATACTGTTAGGAGAAGTAAAATCATAATTTATGCGATGACATAATTTTTTCACACGTTCATTTTGAAACTAACATTTCTGCATGCTTTTGCTTTCATTGAAGCTTCAAATTCTTTGACAAATTTATTCTTCAGGCCAGCAGCATGGAAAATCTGTGCAATTACACACATTTTCCAAAGTGTCATCCAAGCAAGCCCAAACATGAAGCATGGGGGACTGGCCAGAGAAGTGATTTAGCACAACATAAGGTGAAGCTGAATGTTGACATTTACTGCAAATAAAAGGCAACCATGTCTTCCTTTCATTTTGTTGGGCAGATTTGAAATAATTACAGTTCTAAATTTATGATGAAAAAAGAAGAAAAAGAATCAGCTTTATTAAGTTACAGGGACTGTCACCTTTTACAGCTAACATCTAATCAGTTCATCCATGTATCCCAGTTATCTGAGAAAATTCCCATGCAGCCTTCCTGGGATAAAGTTAAGGGGAATGGGGCAGACCAGCAACCCCCAAAAATAACAAATTCATAACATGGCAGGCATAACATGAAGGTAAGAGTTATAATCAAATATTTTTTAATTTTAAAGCTGAAAAATGTATTTCTATTCACCTTGTCTTTCCTTGATGAATCTCCTTCTTCTGCCTCTCCTTGTGCAGTGGCTGATAGCTCCCCAGAATGAAGACCATCAGATTTAGAGGAAGTACTGAGAAGACCATCAGCACACTTCTTGGAGGGGTCGCTAACAGCTGCAGCGATATCCTGCAAAAGTCAAGGGAGATTATACAGTGACCACCACCTACAAAAATTCAAAATATTCCATCATATAACACACAGAAAAATGGTGGTCATGAATTTAAAATCAAGTCACACTCCAAATGCACAACTATCCATGTTTAAAATTCAATTTATACACATTTGTCCTATACTTAACAACTTGTGTTTTATTGTGTGTCTATACAAATAATTACTAATACTAATGGGTCTAAAACAATACTGTTGTGTATCTTACAGAGACTTGTATGTGGACTCAGCTTATAATTACTGCTTACATGCAGACACAGTTCTACTTTCAGTTACTCTGAAACTGCTTTAGTATCAGTTTCACTTTCTATCACATGACTCTATAAAAACAGCAAACTTGCTTCTTCTGGGTAAACACTGCCACCTTCCTACTAATATTGCCATCACATAAGAAATAGCACATGCAAAAACTATCTGGTAAATACTGCAGTGGCAAGTAGCTCAGACCTACCTGACTGGATGCCTGGACTGTCAAAGAAGGTCTGCGAGCCCCTTCCTGCTTTAGCTTCAGTTTATATAGAGCAAGTTCTGTGTAAGGGGGCGAAAAGGAAAGCACAAAAACACAGAAACACACACAATTAGCTACATAAGATACACAACACATGTCACCTCTGATCTCTGCTCATTTCCAACTCCGAATCTTTATTCTTGTACTGTAAACTATTAGTTCTGCATGACTTATGGTAAAAAAATAAATAAATAATATTATTTATTTATATATTAAAAATCTTTGCTCAAAGACTAGAAAAAGCTGCTAGAAACAGTGTTCAGGGCAGTCTGAAGCTTGAGCTTTCAGCTTATAGGGAACAGTTGTATCCAGGCTATATTTGACAGCAAATAAGAAGAAGCACTTTAATTACATCACAACTCAAATAACCACTTCTAAAGGCATTTAAAAATAATGAAGTGACTTAAATGAAAACACATTAGTTAGCATGATATACTGAAGTAACAATATACCACTTACTGCTCGCAGACTTCTCTGGTTGACGACCCTCAGGCTCCTCTATATTCCAGGTAACACGCTTCACTTGTGTTTTGGACGTTTTTGCTCCTGCTATTGTTGATATATGCTGTACCTCGTTCTTCTCTTCCACCACTTCTTTGTCCTGTATGACAACTGCCCCAGTACTCTCTGTGTGCTCAGATTTCACATAATCCAAGCTGTCTAGCATCACATCAATATTAAAGTCATCGTCAGAGTCTGAAGGCTGCTGAACTTCCAGTTTTACAGGGACAGTCAGTTTAGTGTTTTGATGTTTGGCCACAGCCAACGGATGAGTCTCAGAGACTGTGTCCTGGTGGCTTTCGTCTGCAACAGGCGGGGTCAGCATAGAAAAGGAAGTATCATGGGGTAAGCTGGATACAGAGACTGGATCTGATTTAACAACGGGAATTTCGCAAGTCTCAGTCTTAATGGGGACTTCGATATCCTCATTGGGCTCTTTGCTTACTGCCAAAGAACAAGTGTCTGTTTCCTCTTTCTTAATTGATATACTAATAGGAATATCTTCAAACATATCAAGCGATGCCTGTTTTTCTTTCTTAATTTCTTTTCTACCCTTTGCTTCTTTTGTAATTTCTGTAGTTATGGACTGGCTCTCTGCACTACGAACTTTGTCTGGCTTTTTTACTTTAGAGGTGAAAGAACAGGATGGCCCCTCCTTTTTATTCACATTGGCTTCAACTTTTTCATCTTTACTGTAGCTTTGAGGAACACCTTTCTCTTTTTTCTTGTCTTGCAACCTCTTTGTGTCTTTGGAGGATGAAAGAGAAGTTTGGTGTGAGCTTTTGGATGATCTTTCTTCTTTCCTTTTCTCTCTTGAACTGGATCTAGACCTGTTTCTCCTCTTCTCTTTAGATCGTGACTCCACCTTGTCTCTTGAAGAGAGAGACGAATGTTTGCTGTGTTCTCTCCTCCTCTCCCTGGATCTGGACCGGGATTCTGACCGACCATGCTTACGGTCCGTTGATCTAGATCGGGTTCTGGACCTGGAACGTGAATTGGACTGGGATTTTGAGCGAGACCGACCACGTCTTTTGTCTTTTAAAACTCGTCGTCTTTCGTGGTCTCTCTCTTTGTCATCATTTCTCTCCTTGCTCCTTCGTTTATGCTTCTTCCTCATTGAACGTTCTCTACTGCTGGAGCTGGAAGCAGACCTAAAATGTCCACAATTATTAATCGTTCCAGTGAAGGTCAAAATAAAACACAGCATCACTGCCTTATTACTATAAAGTATATTTGAAAAACTGTTATATATTTACCTGGATCGCCGCCTTCTCCTTTCATCTTTTGATCGTGACCTGGACCGCCGTCTCTTTCTGTGAGTCCTATCAGGGGAATTGGGTTGAGAACTGTCTGAGCTTGAGTGGGCCCTATTCCTCTCTCTAGACCGTGACCGCCTGGAACTCCTTTCTTTCTCCTCACGGTCTATTTCTTTCTGCTTTGTTACATGAACAGAACCATGCTGATCTCCTCTCCTGCCTCTATCTGTCTCAGATCCACTGGAGGGCTGCTCCTTCAAAGCTTTGGAGCTTTTCTTCTTACAGTCCAATTCTCTTGATGGGGACTTTGAGCATGACATAACATGTAATTTAGTTTCTTCCTTTTGTTTCCTCTTGACAGCTACAGAGTTATCCAGTGATGAATCTTCCTTATCCTTTGAGAGAGATCTGCTGGGAGTTCCAGCACGCTGTCCACTCTTTGCCTCTTGAGTCTCTCTCTCAGTCTTTACAAGATCCAGAGTTTGATCAGCAGGTGGTGTGGTGTCTGTGGTCTCTGAATTAAAGAATCTGTCACCACAGATTTCAGATTCACCTGCATTTTCACAAGGTTCTTTCTTAACTTTGTCAAGTGATACAGTTTGTTCTTCAGTCTTTATGCCTGATAGTCTTGATTCTTTTTCAACCTTTACACTGTCCTCCAAGAGGCTGGAGCTAGATGTGGTTTCCTGAGCTATCCCTGGTTCTTCCTGTGTGACCTCAATCTCTGATGTTTCAGTTTTCACCTGTACCAGGTCCTGCTTGTTTTGCACTATAGTCTCCTTGTTACTTAGACTAGGAGGCTTCCTGTCAAGTGTGACATACTGAGAACTGCCATCTGGGCTTGCGCCCTCCGTTTCATCACCTGAGCTGCTTGAATCTGACAGAGTAGGATTAAAGGGATCATATATATTATCTTGCTCCTTACTACCCAGACTATGTGATGCCAAAAGCATTTGTTTATCCTTGTCCAATTGTCTCTTTCTAGCTTCATCATCCTTTTTCCTCCTGTGTTCCTGGAAGGCGCCTACACTAGAAGAGGATGATGCAATGCCTAGCCGCCTTGATTGCCATGGGTTCCCGCTAGAGTTGATGCGGAAGCTCACTGATGATGATGATGACGACGACGATGAGGAGGAGGCATATCGTGGCTGGCCGGCAGGACACCCAGTGGACGAGGATGAAGAGAATGAACTAGAGAAAGCCGAAGATGAGCTACCTCCATCAGGCCTGTGCCTCGGGGCCTGACCGTCAGCCTGGCCCCTTTGCCGGTCTACGCTTTGCTGCCTTCCTTTGTCCCCAGAAAGATTATTCATGCCCGTTTCAGGCATGCCATAACCATTACCATTAGGGGTAGGGCTACTACCCCGACCCCTGCTGCTACTAACTTTATGACTCCCATCTTGACTAGTGCCATCATTTGTCATGCCACTACTTTCCCTTTTTATTTTTGGTATTCTAGGAAGTTCTGACACATCTACCCACATGGGTTTTGTAGGTGCCTTTTTAGGATGGCTTTGTGATGGGATCATTCCCTTGCTTTCAGAGCTGGACTCTGCAGTGGGACAGACAGATGAGAAGCCTTTCCTAGGGACTCCAAATCCATTGCTTACCCGGTGATTAGAGGGTGTGGGTCTGTTTGGACGAGGTGGATGCAAACCTGGATGCCCTCTGAGATCAGAATGGAGAGGTGTTTGTGTGTGGCTAGTTGAAGAAGCTGCTAAAGGAGGTAACCGAGTTGAGCTCTGGAACAATGGTGTGCTCACAGAGGTACAGGAGGGCCCTGGTTGATCTCTGTTGTAGTGGACAGACAGAGAAGTGTCTCCTAGACCTGCTGACATCCCTGGGCTGCTTGCATCTCCAGAGCTACTGCTTTTTCTACTGCCTGGTATTAATGGAGATGGCATCACTGTAACAGAAGAAAGAAAAAAAAACAAACAAACTATAGTTTTCTTGCTAAAATTAAATTTAAGCATCTAAAGGTTTATCATACAATTATAATGGTATCTTCTTGATGCATGCTCAATAATCCAGGTAAGTAAAATCTCCCAAAGTTGATTCTGTTTATCTGGACGTAGCGTTTTCAAACGCTACGTCCAGATGAACAGAATCAACTTTTGGAGAATTATAATGGTACTTTTTAAAAATATGGACCTCTACTATGAGGTATCAGGCTATTCTAACTTGAACCCGTAGTTAAACTAATTCAGATCTAGTTCATGTGTCGCTAGCTCACCATAGCTGCAAAGAACAACAAAGTATACCATCTCACAGCAGACGCAGATACTAAACTGCCTGTTCACTTGGCAATAAAAAATTTTTTTTTAAATTTAATGTTGCAGTAAAACATATAAACAGTAGTATTTAAGACCGAATGCGTGCACCCCATATGTAAATGTGTGGGAAATACTGCACACAGCTAGAAAATACAAATACACACAATATAAATCCATTTCATAGTCTGGATATGTGACACAAAAATGTGTTACATACACTTACTTGGCTTGGTAGCTTTAAGCGAACCATCTCGATTAATGACGACATCAGAGCTGTCCATCAAGAGCATGCTCTGACCCGATAGGATGCTGCCCAGCAGATCAGGCACAGGAGCTGCCTCCACAACACCTCCTGATGGGTGGACATCCATTCCCCTCCTGGTATAGCATAGCAAACCTTCAATAAGACTTGTGAAGTATTTACGTAACGTTAACATTAAACGTAACATTTGTAGATTCATATGTCATTACAGATATGTTTTAACGGTCACCAGAAACTTCAAGCTTTAAAAATGGGCAAGGTTTCATCTCCTATCTGTAGCAGATTTAATATTCTATACCTATAACTAAGGGTGAAAGATGGTCACAACAGATGGCACAGAGAGAGGAATCTTTCCAGACATTTTCATGTTATGCTCAAAAACCACAACTAACATAAAAGTAGCTTTCGGGTGTGGCCATTCGTTCTTTTGAGGTAAAGTATTCCCTTACGTTTTTAGCTATTTCCATCTTATTTTCTAAGGTTTACAATTGAATTGAATTAATGTGAGGGTTTAACTGCCTGAACTGTACCAAAATGTTGAAAGTCATGTCCTTTCCTCTCATAGTGACCACCTAAATGTGTAGTTTTAAACACGGCTCAAAATCATATTTAGTAGTAATTTATTAGTAATTAAGGTATTTAGGCTTGTGATTTTTAGGCAGATCAACATCTACAATTGCCAGAAAAAAAGATATGCATACCAATTGAGTAAATAGCTGATAATATGAGCCTTATCATATAAAAATTGAGGTTTTTGCAGCTCTGTCTTTTCTTAACAGTTACAAGTTCCAAATTGTGTAGAATGAAAACTACACCATGGGTAAAAACCCAACCGGGCATAATTTCAAAGGTGTGCAGAAACCAACTAATCTCTGCCATTTTGCATCACAGTGTCATTTTTTAAAGTTATCCAAACAAATAAAGTCTTGATAAAATGATTCACTGTTTATCAGTAGTGTTTGTGTGTTATATTTTGATAAAATGACATATGATGCATCAGTCATGTTGCTTACATTTTGATAAACAACAGTTAGCACAGTAGCACAGAGAGGGCTCTAGACTAACTTTTTGCCACGGTTGCACTGGTGCGCATCTCTTAACCCCACTGTTTTACATGTTCACTTTTTTTTTTTTTTTTTTTTTTTTTTTTAAGTCCCC
>VUQG01004413.1:0-11224 GCA_015106755.1 Etia nguti
TGTGGTGTGAGTTAAAGAGAGCTGTCCATGCTCGGAAGCCATCAAACCTGAATGAACTAGAGATGTTTTGTAAAGAGGAATGGTCCAAAATACCTTCAACCACAATCCAGACTCTCATTGGAAGCTACAGGAAGTGTTTAGAGGCTGTTATTTCTGCAAAAGGAGGATCTGCTAAATATTGATGTAATTTTTCTGTTGGGGTGCCCAAATTTATGCACCTGCCTAATTTAGTTTAAGTAACTATTGCACACTTTCTGTAAATCCTATAAACTTCATTTCACTTCTCAAATATCATTGTGTTCATCTACTATATGATATATTTAAATGAAATTGCTGATGCTAACAACCAATGATTTATAAAGGAAAATAGTGAAAATTATCAGGGGTGCCCAAACCTTTGCATCCCACTGTACATCTGCATTTCATGAAAATGAAATCAAATTCCAGAATAGTCTTATAGCCCAAGAGAATACGCTTGCCAGGTTCCCTCTCTGAATGATGAGTTGGAATATTAGGAGTAAGAGAAGGCAAACAGACACAGTGAACCAAAACAACCTAGATTTCATGGTCTTACCAAAGAACTGCTGCTTGTTTTCAGATGAAGCAATCCTGGTATGGCCTCTATGGCTTTACACCCGGGGGAACAGCAACCCTACAAACAGAACTCCAATGCCCTTTCACTTTGAGAAATGCAGGAAAAAAAGCCAAAACATTCAGATAAAAGAAAACAAACTCTGTTACCAGAGTATTTCTCTGGGTCAGATTCACAGACACAAGTACAGCGAGAACACAAAACCTCTTTAAAGCCTTCATCTGTGATTTTAGGTGACTTTCCACTCTGCATACCACCATGTGGAAAATTGTAGGTTGTCACTCACTGGTAGTATCTTAAGTACAGTATTTTCTCACAGAGCCCATCTGGTGGCACCAGTGTGATTGTCACATTGGCAAGCCAATAGTTTAGATCAGTTTAAAGCCAACACACATTAGAAAAATGAATCCTTTGTGCGTCACAGACCTCACAAACGTTACTTGGCCTGATTACATGCAAACACGTATAGAATGCATCACAGCTATGTCGGGTGGTCCTCAATACATGTTCTTTTTCAATTTTGTTTTTCTACAAAAGACTTTTCAAAGAAATCACTCCCAGTCGTTCATGATATTTTATCAAGCCTTACCTAGACACCTTTTCATAAATTCTGTGTTGGGTACGTTTAGGCTAGAGCTCAACTGTCAGATATCTCTTCCTCCATTCACTATAAAGAACCAATCTGGTGAAGTGTGAGAGTGAAATTTTCACCTAGACTACAGTAGAGAAATCACAGATGTCACTCATCAAGTCACTAGTTTGGATCCCGTCTGTATCACATTACTAGCCCCTGGCTGCTCTGTGATTAAGGTGTTCCTATTCTGTGTTTGTGTTTTAATACTGCACAAGCCAGTAAACTACAAGTGACTAACGATGGATATCACTCTAACATAATGCTACTGTAGAGGCCCAGAGACTTAAAGCCTGACATTAGTGCTGATCGCAGGTGTTTAGAGGATCATTCAACGTCTAAAAAAGCTTAACACTAGTGACTTGGAGGGTGGGATGAAAAGGAAGTTGTTTTATTGACGGAACTTACATGGCTAATATCGGTTTGGCCTATAGTATCTATAGATCTGAATTTAAACTGTACCCATTTTAAAAAGTCATAACCTGAAAGTACTACAGGCAGGTTAGAAGAGGCCTGGATAAGCTCTATAAAATGGATAGACGAATTATTAAAAGTAATCTAAAATTATGCATTGTTCTATTTATATATAAGTAAAGAAGTAAGTCATGTAAGTCATTTATCTTATGTAAGTCATAAGATAAATGACTTACATCAGCTCCTTGGCTCCAAGTGAATGCCAGTGATAGTAATGCATGTCTATATAAGCTGCTGTTTGCTACTAAGTTTTCCATAGTGATTTTGAAAACCATTAATTCCTGAATGCAACCTCACAGCAGTAATGTGAGCAGAAACTTTACCATGCCTTCCAGTGGATGTGATTATGTGCTGCTACTTGGCCAAACATCCTGTCAAACTTCCCTGCACTGAACAATATTGTTTGTTTAGCTTTAATCATCCACTGTCTTGTCTTAGAGAATTAACTTTATGACTTCCTTTGGGTCCCTCTCTGAAATTCAAACCTCACAATTCTCTGACTCCCTCATAGTTTTCTGTCGTTACAGAGCAAACAACCCACCTCATTATTTGTTCCTCACTATATAAACTAGAGTGCAATTTATGTCTGTGTAAATACAGGTGAAAAGAAGGATCTGCTTGAAGGAATGGGGAATATAGGTTGGATTTAACAGGTCGTGCAGTAGTTATTTTAGTATCAATTTAACTTTAATCTTTATTGCATAAGACTTGCCACGCATCTGCTTTCAAACACCATCCAACAAATGCTAATATAAGCACTAAATCTGAATTAACAATAAGAATGTTTATTCTGTTCCTTGTGGGGAGATTTATCATCTGTAAAAGGCAGGCTGGGGATCAGAGAAACATGAAGATGCAGTCTGAACACACAGTATACATTACAGATCATTACACACAGCACCTGGGGCATTTTTTAAACATGTAATATCAGCGCTCACTGTTGCCCCTAATACTAAGAAAAGAAAGGGAAAAAAATCCCTGTTAAAGGTTGCACAGCATATATTTTGCCTCTGGCAGTAATTTGTGATTGTGCCTTCAAAATTTACACAAAATCCCTCACGTCTTCCAAACAGGACTGGAAATGGATGCCCCAGAAATATGGCAGGAACACAAATGGACACAACAGGACTAAGTGCTGTGTTTACATTTGGGAAAAAGAATCCACATTTCAAATCAGGATAAATACTTGTTTAATTGGATTTCCAATAATTGTAAGCACAAAATGAATGAAGTACATTTCATTGAAAATGAAACAGCACACATTTAATCCTTCTTGAAGCCGTACCTAAAGGCGAGCGATAGAGTCCAATATAAATGGCATGAAATTTACATGTTGTAGTTTGAATTTTCATGTAATTAACGATTTCTTATTATTTTTTATAAAATAAGTAAGAAAAAAATATACAAAACAGAGTTGCATTGTTAAAGGTACTTTTTATATTTATTCTCTGTAGCAATTGTCTAAAAATGTCACCACCAGGGGCAGTGTTTTGCAACTAAGTGCGTTAAGATGGCTAATGAGCATTGCTCTTTAGCCTCTGATTTCTTTTTAGCTCTACACCCATTTAATCAAGAAGCCCATCCTTTTGTCAGGCCACTATTGTAACCAAATATAGGTTCTGCTCACTAACCGCGCCATCTTGTGGTATACATTTGTATTACATAAAAGTAAAGTGCAGCGCTTGTTTTATTAAAATCAATTAATATCTCTTCAACACAACAGATATTTTGGATGTATCAGTTATTTCTACTCATTCTGTTGACAGCATTAGTTAATTCTGGAGTCTTTAAACAGTTTTTAATCACAACAATGAAATTTACATTAAATACCTTTAAAGCCACGTGAGAGAGCATAATATGACACCCTTTCTCTTCCTCATCCAATCCACTTTCCACCGTCCTCAGAACCGTAAAGAATAATTCAATTCAATTTTATTTATACAGTGTCAAATTACAATAACGGTCGCCTCAAGGTTCTTTATATTGTAAGGTAGACCCCACAATAATACATAGGGAGAAAAACCCAACAATCATATGACCCACTATGAGCAATCACTTTGGCGACAGTGGGAAGGAAAAACTCCCTTTTAACAGGAAGAAACCTCCGGCAGAACCAGGCTCAGGGAAGCCATCTGCTGAAAATCAAGAGAGTGAAACAGAAAGAATGAGAGAGATAGATACTCTTCAGTATCGTCATACTACCACTATACATATTTTCACTGTTTAATAATGTTTTAAAAAACAGATTGGTCTCATGAAAAAAGCGAGTGCAGTTCTACATTTATCACACTGTGACAGCCATAAAAGTAGATTCTTATGTTACTGGAAAATTCAATGCCAATAGTTCGAACGTCCCTACGGAGTGACAGTATCTGGTGTTTTTGCCATTGAAGTGTATGTTATCACGCTAATATCTAACGAGCCCTTCAAAAAGTATCTGTGGATGTGCAAGACTGTGGAAGCAGATTTAAAAAGTTCTCTTAATAAATCATTAATAATAGATACTGTACAGATTTGTCCAGAGTTGGCTGGCCAGCAGAAGAGCAGTATGTTTTATTGGATAAAAAAAAGTAGCCACAAACTGAAACATGTAGCATGTACATCATAGGTACCTACTGTATTTTTAGCATGTTACACATTTTAATTGGCTATAAAAAAATTGGTTTACACAGTTTTTAGTCAGTTTTATTTAAAAGCATGTTTTAAAGCAAATAAAGCGTATATTAGGCCACTCTTTTGAAATTTTATTTTTTGTATGTTCTGCTATTTTTGTATAAGGCACATCTTTGATAAAGTGAATATGGCCAAATGATGTATCGCTGACATGTATCAGTACTTCACCACAAGCAGTATCCTTTGCCATTTCCCCCGTCTGAGATAAATGTGCACTCAGACCCACATCGACCCTTAACCTCCCAGCAAGATGGGGTCTTTTCATTCTTTTCAGACACCAAGTGTTTCTTTTTTCTTTCTTTTTTTTTTTTAAGTGAAACAGTGAACCAAACACTTATGGGGTCCAAATTGTTCCCTAGGCAAACTGCTGCTGCTGCCAGTCCAGTCCAGCCCGGTCCTCCTCCTCTTTCCACTCCTCACTCCACATGTCTCTGTCCACTCTGTTGCCATTCTGTCTTCCCACTCTGAAGGCAGGACAAGCAGCTGATCCTCCACTCCGGAGACCACCAGCCTGACGGCACATACAGGCTAAGCATGACTTCAAAGCTCACTGCTTGTGGGTCATTCTTTTGGTCTGTTTTGGGACAACTAAAGTCTGTTCTTTTTGGAAATAAAAATCTTAAAATATTTAATTCTAAGTTAAGAGGTTTTGCAATGTGATGGAATGTAGACCTCATTTCTTCTGCTGCATAGTAAAAGCTTGTTGATGACTAAAATATGTGGAGCTGCAAAATTAGAAACTCACATCAAAGCAATTTAGCAGCAGTGACCACAAGAAATTGAAATGTCCCCTTAATATTTAGCTATAGTGAAGCCTTTATCTAACGAGCGTGCTCTGTTAGCTTGAGCTCAAAGGAATGAATGCTGCAGCAGTATTTATTTAGGTCAGGGGTGTCAGGGGTGGACCAGAATCGGCCGGACAAAGACTCCAATCTGGCGCACTGGACAGCTCTAGAAAATGTCCAGGAGTGTATAGATTTTGAACTTTTACCTGTATTTCCATAGGTTTTGCAGCTTTATTGATAATTTGCCATTCATACTACACCAATGTTATCAATTAATAGATAAACAATTAAATGACAGAAAGTTCCTGTTTATTCAAAATCTGCTTGATAAATTTAATTTTTTATTTTACAGTTGATTCACAGACATTTTCTTTGAATGAATGAAAAGATTATATTTTATCATTCTGACAATGAACCAACAGAAACCTTTTCTGTAATTTTACACATTTATTATGTAGTTTCACTGGACCGGCTAACTTAAGATCTGTTTGTGGCCCACCATGTCAAATGAGTTTGACATTCCTGATTTAGGTTGTCACCTATGACATAATGCAGTCTGCACAGTGTCATTTACCAAAATCGCTGAAGTGAACTCATTTGTGTGCAAAATTGGTTGAATGAACATTTCATTCAAATCTCCACAACCCAGCAGTGAGTCAGCTACATTACATTCGTGGGTCTTTTCTTGCTTTGGTCTTTCTGTGTGCTCTCTCACACAAATGTAAAAGTTTCTTTCATTTGCATGTGTGTGTATGCGTGTGATCCTAATTGTCTCCCCCGTTCTGCCCGGCATGTTTGCTTTGCTGACATAGGGCACCGCGGCTGTTTATCTGCACCTTTACTCCACACACGGGCTGTTAGGAATGTGTGTGGGAGAGGACAGCACTGAGCTAACAGGCTCTTCTTCCAACGTCATCTCTGTTTACCTGCTATTGTTCACAGCTCCTGTGTAGCGATGAAGAGAAAGAAGTGATTTATGTGTATAGTGACAACAACAAGTGTTTGGACTGCAGTGGCGCCAGTGCATTTCTTTATCCCGTGGAACTGGCTGAAGCCCGGAGCCGTTAACGCCACAGCAACTTTAATTTGTGGAGAGATATTGTGTGATTATTCGCTGACTTGGAAAAAAAAATGGTGATTTTTAAATTATTTGTTAATAACAGCTTCTAGCAAGCCGACACAAGCAGAGACAGACATGTTTTTTTTCGCAAGTTGCCCATTAGGTGCCTGCTTCTCCTCGTTTTATCCCCCTTCTCCTCTCCTATGCTGCATCTGATATTGTTGATGTTGTTTTTCTTTCTTTCTTCCTGAAAAATGAATAGTGGCTCTGTCACGTCGGGGAGCACGGGGTTCTGGGTTGTCTCCTTCCTGTTGCCTGTCTTATCTCGTGCACAGATCCTGGCTTGGCCTGCTTTGGTGTCACCCCCCACCCCCCGCCCCCGTGGAGATAGACAGAGCAGGGGTTGGCCCTGCGTTGCCCTCCCATTTTCATAATCAGCGCCTCAAGAGTTTAAAGCAGCGGCAGGAAGTTTCTACCATCTCCTCCCTCTTAAAATAGACAGACATGCTGAGTATGATGCACGTTTTAAATGGAAAGTGGTAAAATGCAAGATGGGGAGGGATGGATAACGGGTTTGGTATGTGGAGGGCTTTTACTTGAGGCCCCGCCATGAGGTCCTCATTTGTTCCTGGGGCCATTACTGCCACAGACTGTTTACAATCACAGACAGATTAGGTTTACTTAAGGATTTATGTTATTCCTTTAGCTGAAACGTATAAACATGGCTAACGCTTTTCCACCACCCTGCTGTTATAAATTAATACTGCTTGCCGGGGCCATGGGGCTTACTTTAAGTACACCAAAAATGTGTGATTTACTGAACTCTGTGCGGGAAAATATGCCCTAATTCTTTCCCAAAGAGGTGGAATGAATGGCACGGTGAGCTCTGAACCATGGCGCTAACCGAGCTGGCTTTGGCTTCATCCACTTTCTTTGCACTTAACAGAACTCAACACTCTATTAAGTGTACCTGAGTCAGGAGAGCCCCGCTGCCACTGGGTGGTGCAATATGAAAGACAAGTTGCTCAAAGAATTCAATAACAGAAAAGCTTTGCATTATACCTGATCAACTACAATAGAAATATACCAGTTCACACAAAACTCTGTGTATAGCTTACATGATATAAACAGCAAATAATAAAGCTATAATAACTATAAAGTCATTACACTATTATAACAACTGACAATTTATAACTGAAGATTATGTGGCTATAACACATTTGCATATTTCATTTTTTTGAAATATGACCTCAGCAGATGGTATTTGATAGAAAACTTTAACTATAATAACAGTATACAGGTCACTAGCATATTCTAATTAAACATAATTAGTCAGAGGGAATACGGCTTTCTGTCTTGAACTCTGTAAACATGATGAGTTTCTGGGCTTACTCATTTTCTGTCATCCATCCATGTTCTTCCACTTATCCAGTGCAGGGTCTTGGGGGCTGGAGCCTATCCCTATTTTTCATCACACTGAAGAAAAATGCCAGTCTTCTTTGCAGATCTTGGTCATATTGTGTCCTTAAAAAGACAATTATCTATGTCATTCTCATTGGCTGACGACTTGTTCTCACAGTCAGACCCACTTTTCCTCATCATGTCCAGTTTTTTGAAACCAAGATGGCAACAGTGAAGACGCTCATCTCAAGGCTTCATAACAGTCCCCCAGAAATCAATGGATGACATCATGTAGCTATCTCAGTTTTTTACAGTGTCTATGGTTACAGCATGCAAAGAGCTAAAGTGAAACAGAGAAGTGATAAAACTATAAAAAATGTGCACTGCAGCCACCGTCTGTGCTTTTCATGTGGTTTTATTGATCTTAAATATTTCTTTAGGCATCTACCACTTCTTTGTGAACTCTGCTGTTCAGGCCCACTTTTCAACCAGTCAGCATTTAACGTACACACAGCATCATCCCCATCTGGCTACATAGTGTCGGCTCTTTGAAGGACTGCACACAAGTATGTCTGCATAGGTCGCATGTGGATGATCCTTCTCTCTGCCATCCATTACTCCATGGGAATGCAGATAACTGACTGACTCTACCAAGTTCTGGTGGGACCTTTTTCTTCATGCTGGAAGATGGAGATAAACTCCCTGTGGTCTCTTTCACTTTCTGTGTTCACACAGATATGAAGAGCAAGCTAGCCACACCTTTGCACTTGTCCTGTTTGTGCCAAGTGCCACTCTAATCTTTACTCATTCTCCAATTCACAAGAATGAAGCAGTTCTTCCCACCACTGTCTCTCCATCCTCATTTCTTCTTCCCAACCTGTTGGACGAGGGCATACTTACTCCTGTACTGACTTGCTAAACTTTCTTGCAGTACAAATAGGTATCATATGTGCTCACTCACATAATGTTGATAACATAGGTTAATTATGGGAATTATGGCTATTTTTATTCACACTCCTTTAAGAGCTGGTTAAAAGCTAGGAAAAGCAGAGACAGCCTTAGAGTGGCAGTTCCCATGCACTGCAACCTTGTGTTAGGAAATGAGTTTGGTGGTGTTGAAGACAGAAGAAAATGGTTTCAGTCCACCGTCAGAGTTTACTCTACATATACCAATAGCTTAAACTTTTTCTATAGACCAGCTGAACCAGTTCATGGTAGTATATTATCTTTATATTATACAGAGACTATGAGTGACTCCCCTTCGACGAAACCAAACTAACATTTAAACGCTCCATGCCGGATGGAGGTATTGTTATTGGTTATAGAGATTTTTCTAGCATGTGAAGATATCCTAGAAAAAGCTGGCAACTCAGCAGGATACAATCAAAACCTCCTAACTAAAATTTGCTAAAGTTTTCCATTTGTCTCTGTCTACATACCCTCTCATCTCTTGCAGTGCCATCCCTGTCCTGTGGCTACGGCCAGGCCAAACCACAACTCCTCAGATCTTTCCTAATTACATGTCTGAGCCTCAGTCACAGAAGAGCTACGCAGCGCTGAGGCTGCTGAAGCTTTTCGACAATCATAACAGAAAATGGCTTCATGCACTTCCTACTCTGCTTCAACAACAATGACAATAACTATGGGGGGTTGGGGGCGGGGGGCTATTTTCCCAGGCTCTTTTAGTCCCGCTGAATAATAACTTTCCAAGAGGAAATGATAAACACATGAAGCAATTACACTATATAAGAAATTCAACTCAAATCTTAATCCTTGCTTTCAAGTTTATGACTGTGGATCAATGCTGTCATTTTCAATTTGGGGCCAGGCAAGTATCAGAAATAAAATGCTCTAAGTTTGGCTCAGTGAGAGTTATGGGAGATATCATTATTGTTCTAAATTTTCTCTCGGCTTCTTCCCCATGTTTTTAACATGGGGTTTTTCCATCCTGTGTTTTTTCTCAGTGAGTGTAGCCCTAACCACACTACACGAAGGCCTAAGTTCATTAGCATGCTGGCCTCTAATCCAAAGTGGAGGTATTCTGGCTGACCTCTCACACACCTGCATCTGGACACTTTTAATTAATACATTCCTTTTTTCCATAGGTCTGTTTGTCTTTTAAAAAAACAGGGGGGAAATAGGTAAGAGTGAGTGAAGGAACATGGCATCCTGGGCTGGTTGGTATCCGGAGTAAGGTTTGGCATGTAGCTCAGTGAGACCACAGATATTCCTTGGTCTTCAATCCCCTCTTTTTTCTCCTTCTGACTAGCCTATCCCCCCTCCTTTGCACACTCTTAGCTGGGCTTTAGCTAACAGTGTGGCACATTCACCACTATGTCTTTTCTGTGCTTGGGTCATAACCTCTCTTAAGAATGCCGCGCTCTGCCTTTTCTTAAGGCGTGAGGAGGGTCACGCCACGCTAACAGAGGAGGCTGTCTTCCATTCATGCTCTTTGGAGATGTACATGTGAAAAAAACACAGGCCTGTTTGTCTTGTTTATACACGCAAACAACTGGAGTCTGTGTGAGGTTGTTCGTCCTCCTCGTGTCCCAGTGAGATGGATTTATACTGTGTGCTTTCCCAAGAAAAACCAGAAACGTCATTCACTCTGTCCACCGGATCCAAAAATATTTCAGCATGATTAATTTAGTGTACTTCTCAGTTCTTCATTTTTGTTTTTTGAGGACTTCACAAATTTAATTTGAATACTTGCAGATGCAATCTTTAGCGTGGTTAATTTGTACTGTTTGGCCTGTGATGAACTGGGAACCTATCCAGGGTGAACGGATGGATGGATTTGTAATTTCAGATGCTAGCACATCAATGCTAATTAGCGAAAAAGAAAAAGTAGAGCTGGGGCTCATTAGCTTAGCAAATATTTGAATATAACACAAAGTATTTAAAAAAAAAAAACTACAAGTAAAAACTGGTGCAAAAAGTATTACAAAGCTCAAGTCATACTGAGGAGAACATGAATGTGTTTGGTGAAATACATCAGCAGTGCTAGAAAAAGTGGTGGTGATTTATTTTAAAACCTACCAGGCTTGTTTGAAGCAAAATTATATTTTGAAAGAAGAAGAATTTATGCAATATGAAGCTGCATTCATCCAAAAGCAGGGTGAGCACTGGATGGGGTGGATGGGCTTTCAGTTTTGACGGGGTGGGGGGGCAGTGATCCAAATGATGTTCATTACACAAATAACTCGTCAAGAACGGTAGCCACAGCTACAAAAGTTTAAACAATACCCTTTTTAAACAGCATAGTATAGAAGTGTAGAATCTCCTCCAAACAAACCTTTTCACAATCATTTCACTACCTGAGTGAGCTCATATTTGAAAGCTAGTGGCACAAGCTGATGAATGACCTCTTATTACTTAGATGAGGAGTACGTCTCAGCTCTGGCTTGCATAGTATACCCTCTCTAAAATCACTGAGGTAAATGTCAGCCTGTCAGCCACTTAGCACAAGCATCAGGGTGATGTGTGGTAGTAATATTAGCCAAATTGTTAGCTTCAGCTTTGCCACAGCTTATTACTAGTGTTGGTGCTGTTCCAGACAGCTTATTCATGTCCATATAAATTGAAAGTAATTTTGAATTAGCTTTGTT
>VUQG01004413.1:11244-31401 GCA_015106755.1 Etia nguti
ATTAGCTTGTTGAAAAAAAAAAAAAAAAAAAAAAAAAAGAAAGAAAAAAAGAATGAAGAACGAAGAAGAAGTCCACAATAGTGCCTTGTACATACCTGAGTTATAATACAAATACTAGCTCATCACCCACTGGTAGAAGCTGTTTTTATTTGAGTAGGTTGATATTTGAAATGCTTCCTTATGGCCAGCTGTCACTGTGCTTTATTTTGCATAGTAGGGTTAAATCTCTCATTACCAAACTATACAACTTAATTGTATAATTCTAAAAGTATTTTAGTTTTACTTTCATATCAAATTAATTCAGTTCAGTTTTGTTTATGTAGCATCAAATTATAACAGCAGTCGCCTCAAGGGGCTTTATATTGAAAGGTAAAAACCTACAGAAATTCAAAGAAAACCTGAACACTCAAACGAACCCATTTGAGCAAGCACTTGGTGAAAGTGGGAATGAAAAACCCCCCTTTTGACGGGAAGAAACCTCCAGCAGAACCAGGCCAGGAAGGGTCAGCATCTGCCGTGAAAGGTTGGGGGTGAAGGGAGGGAGACAGGACAAAAGATAGACAGAGAAAAGTCTAAAGAACAGGTGGGGGGGTGCAGGACATTTTTGAATAGGTCCAGGATCCAAAAGAGAAATACTATAATGGGGTGGTATGAGAAAATTCTTATTTTGGTTAATGTTAGCTAACTTTCAGTAATGCACGAAAACTTTTTTTATTTTGTTTTTTTTCTGTTATTCTCGATTATTTTCTGTTTGCTGGTGTTACACTATATTTTAGCCTGTATTATGTTTTATTTTGATATCATTGATTGCAGATAAACTTGCTGCTTGCTGTACAAGTTCTCAAATCAGGCTGTCTTTAAGCTAGTGGTTCTCAAACATTTTCTGGAATCCCCCACACCCTGCAGACGGCAATGTATGCATTTTATTTTATCATTAACATGAAAAAAATGACTGAATTTTAGTTAAATAATTATCTTTACAATAACATTAGAAAACTCATGTTTATTTTCACTAAAATAAAAAATAAAAAATCATATTCATTCATCCGGGCTTAATTCTATTTTCCCTTAGTTATCCATGCCCCATCTGATTTTTACTGTTCAGATTTTGATGTAAATCCCACTTGTCAGTACGTGCTTAAAGCCTAAGTGAGAAAAAATGCCAAAAATGCCACTGGCTAGTGGTTTCACATTAAAAACATATTTTTGAATGATGTATTAAATTTTACCGATACATTTTTTACATTCTCTTGTAACTCTGTCCAATTCAAACTCTCTCAGGGGGTTTGTTTTTGTCATTGGTATGCCTGTAAAACACATCCTGGGCACTAGAGTCAACACAGTATTCACTACACTTTACATATACAATGTTGACAGCTGGCCTAAGAGTGGGGATCTGATCAGAAACAGACATAGTGTTCCTCATTGTGATGATGAAAATCAGCTGGGGACGAGAGGAAAACATGGCTACAGGTGGAAACCGCTTCCTTGTGTACACCATAGTTCAATTGCTGTGAATTCCAAAAGCACAGCGGAGGTTTTGTTCATAAAGGCCAGTTTATTCAACTCACAGAGGAAGTAGCAAGCGTGGCAGGGGACAAAAAAAAGCCATGAGGATTCATGAGGCAGATTCTTGGGGATACGCAGCAACAAGTCAAGGTACCCTTGTGAGGAAACAGAGTGAGTAAGTGGAGGGGTACTAAAAACATGGCAGGAACGAGCTCAACTGCCTCTCTCATATCCCGAAGGCTGAGCCCTTGTGTTGTATTTTTGGATTTCTTCAATCTGATGAAAATATGAAATCAGGTCTTGAGAAAAGTGAGTGCAGCTTATTTTAGGGCCAAACAGGAATCCAACCAAAACATCCAGAGACAGGGGAGCCATCCCTTCCCATCTCAGAGTCTCCTTGCTTCCTGTTTTCTTTCAACCAAAGGGGCACTAAAAGCTCAAGACTGTGTGCGATTTGGGCGTGTGTCTGCGATTTGAGGAGGACGTTTGGCCCCGTAATGGACTTTATTAACGCGGAGGAGGAAATGAGTCGGGACTTTTGGGAAACATGGCTAAAACCCAAAGAGTGGGTTGCTATTTGGAGATAAAGCCTCTTTGTTTGTGAGACATCACAGATGCTGCTGATTCAGCAAGGTGGAGGCAAGGTTATTTAAAGCTTTGAGGTTAGGCTGTTGCACAAGAACTGACTCCACAACGGTTTGGATAAGTATAGTCTGGAACTGCAAGTCAAGTCAGTTAGCATGGTGGTGGGCTTGTTACTGTAAAACACACAAACACGCACACACACATAAGCATTTTATAACGTCAACAGACAAAGAAGGTCTACTGCTATTACAGTAAAAGCCATGGGACGTGTGTCTATATGCACATGCACAGGAATATTCAGAGCCTTCACTCAATACCTTCTGGAAGCACCTTTGACAGAAATTACAAAATCATGCTGTGTTCAAGACTGCTTTGGGCTCTCATCAGTCAAGATTATGTACCACACTGTGGAAGTTAAATGATGTGAAAGCTCAGAATAAAAAAGGAATTAGTCTCTTTTTTGTGAGGTCGTGGTGGCTCAGACGTGACATGATTAGTTATCTTCTGTTTCTCAAAAGAAACACAGATTTTTGGCTTCACAGGTCTTCTGGGTTTGATTATTATTTTGATCACATTTTATAATCTGAACCCAGCATTAAGCATTATTTTGTTTAACTTTGTCTGATTTGCTGTATGCGTGCAACAGGGCTCGCACTGTGGACCTAAAATCTCGCCGATTTTCCACGCCTTAGCAGGTCAGCTGAACTCAATGCCAGCTGACATTGCCCGATGGCTCAGCTGATACACTACTATACAGCTATTATTAACTATCTAATACGGGCACACTATTTAAACTGCTTTAGCCTGCCAGCTATTGCAAGCTGTTTTGAAACCCCTCCACCTCCACCCAGCTCCTCCTGTCATGCTGCATCCATCCACATAAGCGAATCCTAAGCACACCTTCATACACGAAGTTACTTTTTGCACAGTGTTTAGTCTTTTGCACATTTCTATTGCACTGTGTTGTTTCTGTATCGTTCTGTTCTGTCTGGTGTTGCATTGTCTTTGCTTTGTTTTTTTGCACATTGCATTTTATGTAGTCCTGTGCTGAATGTCTGTCATATGAAGCTCCATGGTCTTGGAAGAACTTTGTCTTGCTTCAACCATGTGGAGCTGTACCACTGCACATGGTTGAAATGACAATACAGCCACTTGACTTGACTTGATAAATTGACATGGGGATAAAATTGAATTAAAAATACAGGAAAATCTATTTATCAAATTAAAAAAGTAAAACAAAACATAAAAGAAGAGGGATGTGATCTGTCATTTGTTAATGCATTTGTCAATATGCACTGAGGAACTGTTGTTGTGACTTGGTGCTATATAAATAAAACTAAATAAAAATAATGGGCCTTCAGCTTTCGTGGCGCACCACTGTCCACAGGTCAACAAAGGGTGATTTCCAGCCATAGTTCAAAATTTGAGGCCATAACTGGAGTCAACAGCTTATGTGAAGTCTAAGAAGGTTTAAAAAAAAATAAAGGGTTAGTTTGCGATAACCTTGGATCCCCAGCTCCACGGCTCTTGGGTCTGTTTGTCTCTTGATGACAGATAAAGCATAGCGATAATTCCCTTCTCTGGCACATCCAGTTGCTGTGCACTGACAGCTGATAGATCCATGCTTTCATAATTGGTCAACCTGTTTGCACATAAAACAGTTGAAACAATTTACACAGGATGAAACACCAAGAGTGCTGTTTGGTTTTGGATGAGAAGTGCAGCGTGTGTGTCTGTGTCTGAAAGCGTTCAAAACTGGTAACGCAGGTCACGGTGGATTTTATGCCTGTCGAGGAAAAACACGTGTGACTGCGTGCTGATCCACCCTCGGCTCTCAGCCACTCCACGCTGTGCAGATATTGTAGATCTCATCTGACAATGTCAACTGAAAAGAGTGGAGTTGTATTACACAGCACTGTAAGTTTAGAGTTAGAAATTCAGTAAGGAACCGAAGGGGATGCTGTATTTAGAAGGTCCAGAGAGTGTGTTTGGCTCAACATTACAAATGAGTCTTTAGAGAAGCTTTTTCTCGAGTGCCAGAGAAGGGGGAAATTGAGCTATTTTAAGTCAGCATAAAGAGAGTTATTTGCCAGTTTATCAGCAAAAAACAGGAACCAAGGCATTAATCACAAAACAATGACTTCCTTATATGGGGAAAAATGGTGGCTGTTGTGTTCAGATATGAGAGAACACAAACAAACCTAAAAAAACCCCCATCCGAAATAAGCAGTAAGTGAAAAAGTTGAAATTTAGCGATTGTGTCATTTTTAACAGCATTTTTATTCTGTTATTTATTTTTTTATTATAATGTTTATTCCTCTTTTTGTTTTTTTAATTTACCAGTTTCTTTTGAAGATTTGATCTTTATTTTTTAAAAATAACAAACCAGTTTTAAGTGTTTTAAACTGGTTTGTTTCTTATGACTCATGATATGCTTTGTCAATATTTAGTAAGTTGATGTGATATAACTATTGGCCACTGACCACCTGCTGTTTTGTGATCTATAAGTATCAGTTAACAGTGATGTGATCTGTCCATCCTTACTAAAGAGATGTGATTTTAACAAATCAGCATAAATTTGTTGACTGAGAAATTAAATTCAGTGTAAAATATTACATTGTATAGTGACAAAATAAAACATCATCATCATCATCAAACTGTCTGGAAAGTAGTGCAACAGTCTTATCAAATATATATGCATGCTAACCATTTAAGGATTTTTAATTTATGTTTTTTAAAGTTATTTTCAAGATCATTGGGTTCTTGTTTTTGTTCCATACTGAAGGTTTCTGCTGATAACTACCATTGTAAAAACACCAAAGTGAGCAAATAGGTTGTTTTGGTCATTTTTAATGAATGTTTTATTTTTCTTTGTTTAGATTTTTGCTCTTGTTGCAGAAGTAATTACATTTAGTATTTCTTTCTAAGACATAAAGAGACATTTTTTAGGGAGACAAGGTAACAGAAAAAAACTTGCTCATTAAAATGTAATTAATCTATTAAAACATGTAAATGTTTATATTAGTAATAATGTTACTGTATTGTTTAAAGACTTCTTTAAAAATCTGTCGACCCCCAGTATGGAGAGATATTTTACAGGGCCCCTCTGTTCCCTTAAACTCGGAGGTCCTGATGACCTTTGACCCACGTACTCTTCCCTCCACCCCCTCCCCAGCTCCACCACCTTCAGTCTGCTGTGAGACTTTGGGCGTCAGTGATCATCCTGCTGAGCGTGTCTGTGCAGTCCCTCCATAGGGTGTTCCCACTTTCAATATGGGCTCGTACAGCTGACACTCCATCTCCTGCTTTATCCACTTATTGCATACATACACCTCCCTGTGAAACTCTTGCTCCTGAGTGATAGAGTCAGCTGGGCTTGTTTCATAGGGGAAAAAGTACCTTCCCAGGCTAACAAGCGGGGGTCTCCCCCCAGCTCTCTCCCTGCCCTCCCAGTCTTTTAATAAGACTTTTCTCTAGGTGTCAAAATGAAACGGGAGAGGGCCCCCTAAAATGAGGTCAGGGTCACAAACAAAAGAAAACGCTTGAACATTTGGACTTTTAAATTCATTTGGATGCGAAATCTTCCTACGATGTTTAATGTTTAATAGAAGCGGACTAAAAGTGCTTTTACATTAGAACTTTGCTGTCCATCTTTACACATGCGCACACCATTCCCGCACACCAGGAGTTGTTGAATGCTCACTGTTTTATTAGTAGCAAGAGATCCATCACATATGGGGAGCAGTGACCTTTGCAAATACCTGCCTGTGATTAAATAGCAAAAAGAGTCTTCCAGGTCAGGAGCACAGAGGCCGAATTATGAAAGTATTGATAAAAAGTGAAAGAGAACCTCTGAGTGTACATTTGAAGCAAGTTGGGACTTGCTGAGAAGGTGCTGTGATGTGGTTAATGGCAGTCATTTCTTTTGCTGGCATTAAAAGTGATATGTGCTAATTCCCCCCCAGACTCAGAGCCAGTTTAATTAAGAATACTGTTGCGGGAGGAAAGCACACTGAGGTGGAAAATAGGATTATAAAACTAAAGAAGGCAAAAAAATTTTGCAGCGTAGGAAAAGTTCAGGATTAGAGCAAAAAAACCAGAGTGAGCATTTTGGGGACATAACTTTCCCACACAAGTATGCACACACACCCAAAATGCTCGCACACATTTCTGTTCTCAGCCTGTCGCAGGAGTTATTATTAAACATTTTTCACAACCGCGCCGTTTCCACACAAAGGCCGGTTTGTCCCGGTCCTATTTGCTCAGTTTATTAAAATAGCCGCTCCACTAAAAGTGATCAAACCCCTTCGTTCGACCTCTAAATCTAAGTAGTCGCTCTGAAAATATTTAATATGCACCATCGATGCAAAACCAACAAGCAGTCTCTCTCGGTCTCCTCCGCTGCCTGTGCGTTAAAACAACACACACAGACGTCGTGGAATGTGACCGTATCTCCCACGACAAATCCCAGCTTTTGATTTTCTTTCGGCGATGCCTCTAGTGGAAAAATGCCTTCTCTGCTTGGAATGTGTCTCAGCGCTCGCCTTGCTCATATGTGACCAATATTGCTTAAAAAAAAAGAAGGAAAAAATGAATGCAGACATTGTTTAGCCAAAGGAAAGGGAGAGGAGAAGAAGAGAGGGCCAATAATGTTGGTGTTGTGTTGGCCCAGGCCTTACTTTTGCCATGTGAGGCTTTATCTTCCTCCCTCATCAAGCAAAGTCTGCTTCGGGTTATTATTGCTGACCTGTGATCAACAGCTCAGCCGAGAAAAAGCTTTTAACCCTTCTGTAATTCCCAGATTGTGTACATCGCACCGCACCTGTGCACATGTAGCACTTTATCCTGCTTTTAAGTTCCTATCATTAGTGTTTTTCACACCGAAACTTTTCTTCTAAATGCTCTCTGCTAGTGTAAACACTTCTACTGCAGGAGGCTTTACATTACAGAATGATTAATCCTATGGTTTCCATATGAGAAAAATAAAAGCCCACCCCTCAGCCCCAGTGTGGAGAAACAAGCGAAAACTTCCTCGTTCTGTTTGACTCAAACACAAACCCGACATTCATAATATCCATAAAATAAATGACCCGCTCCCTCTGAACTCAGGGGGAGCCGTGTACAGTGTAACATAATCTGCATTCAAAGTGTCGGACGCACAGGCCTCTGCTCTGTCCCCCAGGGGTGCCCCCCCAACCTCCCCACCCCCATCACTCCAACTTGCCTCCGAACCCTGCTCAACTCCCAAAACTGACACATACTCAGTGCAGCACTGTCATCCCCTTGTCCTGCCTTCACCCCCAATCCTTAAACACACCCTTCCCCTCCCAACCCCGCCTGTCCTTTCATCCAAAGAAGGCTCCCATTGTGTAGGTGGTTTGTTCTAAAAAAAAGGGGGTGTAGCTGTGCCCGGTTGGTGGGTGCTGAGTTTCCGTCTCGGAAGAGAAGACATCGCTATCTTGTTGTGATTTCAGCCGCTTTGGTTCAGTACTCAAAGGATGCTCTGTTAGTTATCTCTGAAAGGATTAAAGTGTAGAGCGGAGCAGAGAGATTGTTGGTGTTTTGTTTTTTTAATAAGCAAAAAGATTGTTTCCATACTTTAATTCCAGGTACATACCGGTTCCTGCACAGCCTGTGTGTTCTTTTTTCTGAGGCGTCAATTAATATCGTCTTGTCAGAGCTGCTGGAAGGGCTTACTGATGCACAAACTGTCCTTCGGCAACAGAGCGTGATGTGCCAGGTTGTGGCATTTGTGATACGAGTCTGTTGCTCCCAACTCCTCATTTACCGACATGCACGGCGACAGTTAAAAAAAGTCTGTATTTGAACACAAACCATATTTTCCTGAACCTATCAAAATAGCTTTTGATGTCTAAACCAGGGAGTAAAAATAGAAACAAATAAGAAATAAAGAAAAAAGAAAAGCAAACCAAAAAGTTGTAAACCACATTCTCTTTGGTGTCAACTTCACCCACTCCAGCCTCCTGATGCAGGCTCTGAAGCTCTCTGAAACAGGTTCATTAACTTTAGGCAGCCAATAATGCTGTAGCTGGTTTGTCAGGGCACAGACACCAAAGCAAACCATTTGTGCAACGGAGAGATGACATGTAACAAAACAGCATTATAGTACACTCTGACATGATAACACAGTTTGAGCCTCCTTTCTTTCTCTTGGTTCATGGCGTGATGGATTTTAGGAGCATGAATTTGAGATTCTACTCCGTTTTGACAGGATTCAGGTCATCATTTCTTCTGTTTGAAATCATGTTGCTGATCTCTCATGTAAAACAGCTCAGAGGTGTTTTGATTTGGACCTCGTGTTTGGGGAGGCCTCTGAAATCTGCCAAACAAACTGCGTTGGGACATGACACATTATTGTGCTAGATAGTTACTGGAAGACGGTAACTGGATGCACATTAAGAAATAAACAAGGGTTGCAACTGCTTTTTCACACCACTGTAAATCCTTTCCTTTCACCTCAGTGTACACACTCATCTCAGAGCTCAGGAGGCTTGATTGGAATGTAGTGACCACTATTCAAAATAATGCAAACTCAAAAGTTAGACACCCACCAATTATTTACCAAGTCAATGCAACACTTTAACTTTCTTGAAACAATTCTAAGATAAAAAACTAAATTAGAACAGTTTTACACCCTGGGGTGAACTCTTACAGGAATTGAAAGAGGGCCTTTTATTTTTCCCTTTTTCCCTTTGCCTCTGGAAAATCCTCTTCAGCAGGATACTCAAAGTCTGTCTTCAGTGTAAAAGGGAAGGAAGTGCGGGAGACTGAAATACTGAGACCGTCCACATCAGTGTACGTAAGAGATTCTAAATGGAAAGTCATTATTATATAGCCACTAAGGTGCTGGTATAATATTTACAGCGTGTGAACACACTGATGCCCAGAGGCTTAATGTAGGAAACACTGCATGTAATATTATGGTCCACAAGAGGATGGATCAGGTCCCATCACGGTCTAACTGCGCTGCATGCTGTCATGTGATCTTATTAAGGTTTTGACTTGCAAGGTTTGCATGATCCCAACACCATCCCTGCTTCAAGTGATCCTCTGTGCTATAGTATCTAATCATGGCATGGTAAGTATAGTGCTATCCTTGTTTCATGCCATCCAATCTGGGACCCCATCTTTTCTTCTTTCCTCACTCTGCATTTTCTACCTGGTGGTCTGAGCTTGGAGAAGACCACTGCAAGAGACGGACGAGTTCCCCTCTTTGAAGTTGACTGCCTCCGAAAGGAGGCCTGAATTGGCCTGAGTGACAGAGCCTGAATGTCTGGCAGACATCAAATAGACTGGTCACCCAGTTCCAACAGCAAGCCCTTCCTTCCCCTGCCTCCTTCTCTACTTCTGTACTTCTTAACCACCCATCCACATCAAACATGAACTTTTTCTCAGCCTGTAATTAAAACCAGAAAAGGTGTAACAGAGGCGAGTTGTTTGGGCTACAGACGTGCTGCTGGGGTCAAAGGTGATATCAGGTTTGAACCTCCTTTTTGGGAAGGCATTTGCCCCAGATCAACAGGGCACAAGCTCTGTTCAGGATAAGAAAATGTTATAGAAGGGCATGATGAGTTAAAATTACTCTGTGAAAAGAATATTGGATAAAGGATGAGCAAACTCCAGCATTGTCCTCCACTGTTTAACAGCTTAACAAGATACAATAGATCAGATTAAAACATACCATTTAGCTGCCTGTCTGACTCTACATGGGCTTCATCTTTCTGCACTCCTTCTTGGCTAAAGAATTATAAAATAATATCACTTGTACAGTTAAATAAATATCTACCGTATTACCAAAAAATATTTACTATAAGCTGACAATGACAGGTAGTGGAGGAATTTTTAAAACCAGTCCTTTCAGAAAAGAAGCAATAAAACACAATGAAAACACCTCAGTACACACAAAACTGTTTTATTAGAAAAACTATACTTGAAGTATCAAAGATAAAAATATTTATAGTCCAGAAAAATGTTCCCCATCAGCAATAAATTGATTAATATTATTGCAACAGCTTTATAAGGTTGAGCTCATTTTAAATTCTCTATATTTTGTTTAATGTCCAGCATCATATTTTATGAATTTGTTATGTTTCATGTGTTTGTAGTGGCTGTCCTAAGAGGACCACATCTCTCTGAAACAAATCAGTTGTTCATGAGTTCAGAAACACAGGCCTACATCTTGAAAAGAAAACAGATATTAAAATATACTGATAAAAAAAAAAAGTCATCTGAATTAAGAGCCTTGAACAGAGATGACATGGTTAGCTGTCAATATGTATGATATTTATAATTTATACTTAAAAATAATATTAAAAATGAAGGTGGAGTGTTGGCAAAACAGCTGGTTAAATGCCTTACAACCAAGTGATTTCTCAGAGATGCTAATCTGCTTCTGAGCCCACACCTGGTCAACTGAAAAGTTTTCTTAGACCGGACATGGTCAGAGCTTCCATCATCTCTCCAAGTCAATGCTTTCCTTACTAACATACTAAAGGAGTTATTAACAACTTTTTCACGCTCCATCTCCCCCACATCACACATGCTGGCCAAAGTGGTTTGCAACCCAACTCAAGTCACTGTTAATGGGAGATGGACACCCCTGTAAAATGGGTACAGCTACAGTTTCCTGTGAGTATGTAACAAGTGGAGTTTTCAGCAACAATAGCAGAATATGGCCACAAGATGGCAGTAATGTAATGGATGGATAAAAAACGGGAGGAGCTTTATGACAACACTCCCTGATAAGAGTGGAGAGACATCACTTTACTTTGATATGTTTTAATTTATTTCTGTTTTTAAATTAGACCAGGCAAGCACTGCTTGCCTTGCTTGTCCCGATGGAACACCACTGGGTTTTATTTGACCTTTGTAGCCAACAGTATAACACTAAAAATCTGAAATGATGAGTCATGCAAAAGCCTCCAGAAAACAGTGATGTATGCATGGGAAGTTGTAGGGTACAATCAGGTAAACAACACTCATGTTAATGACTTGGGAAAACTAACACTGGAGAAAAAAAAAACACACTTATCCTCAGAATGAACCTTTGATGAAATTTTATGAGGAGTTTCTTAAGGGACTTCATGTTGCGCCATGGATCCTCATGTCCTTTAAGTACTAGTGAGTAAACACAACCAAACTGCCCTTTCGTCTTTGTTTGTTCAACTCGTTAAAACATGACATTTATTAGCTTGGTGTTCCTTTTCATTGGGGCTTTTAGCGCCATTAGTCTCTTAAGTTGCCCCTTTATATGTCTGTGAATGTTTATCTAACTATGTAGAAGAGGATGGTGGGAAGGGAAGATAGGGGGGTGTATGAAACATCACATGCCAAAACTAGTCACTCAGCACTCTCATCAGTGACAGGCCATCCAGCCTTAAAATGTCAAAGTATGCCTTCTGGCTGTGACACATACCCCTCCATACCACTCATCAGCTCCAATCTCTACAAACATTGACCGGTTACATTCAGTAGTCTTCTAATTACTAATTTGCCTAATGGATGTGAACTCAAGTGTTTGTAGCTATCTGGGTTGGGAGGGACAAAGAGGGTAGAGGGGTTTAGGTCAGACAGGAGAGAGCGGCCTCAGGGGAATTTCTGCTTCGTCTGAACACTTTACAGGATTATTTGAGCTAACTTTCATCTTCATTGCCGGGTCTATAGCAGCTTGCAGAATGCTCTGACCTGCTGACCTCCACCTCTGCTCCAGTCTCTCTTTGGAATGAAATTCCATCGTAAGAAGTGTCTCTCCTAACTGCAGTCTCATAAGTATTATTTTGGCTAAGCTCACCTTTAGGCTGCCCCACAGCCAAATGATGGGGTGTCATTACCAAAGTAAGAAGCTGCAAGGTCAAGTTAGCACAATGGTCTAATTCAGTGAGGTTAAGAGGAGCCTCTGCTGAGCTTAAGCGGTGGGTGTCTCTCTGTGGGCTATTATGATTGATGTTTGCAGGCTACCTGAGTCAGTAATTTTAAATTTATCCTTCTGACCTTCTTCAGTTGGTGTTAAATTGGTGCAAAGCTTCTAACTAATGTAGGCAAGAGGCTAAGACACTGACAATATAAAAAGAATCATGTTTGACATCAGTTAGAATTCAGTCTGAAAACACCCAAAAAAACCTGCCCAAGAAATAGAATCCAGGAAGAGCAGTTTGAGAAACAGATTAATGCATTTAAAGGCTTATCAGATGCCAAAACACAGCACAATAGATCCGGCTCCTCGCAAAGATAAAGGAGCTATCACAACAAAAAGTATTTACCAGCAGTGTACCTCTGCATGTACAGTATGTGATTGGTCAATGCTGATAGTGTTGCAAAAGTAGGGCCAGGTTCAATTAAAAAAAACAAAATATTCTAGCCTTACCTGACAGCCATCGCTGCATCAGAGGACCGGCTCTACTCGAATCTAAGATTGCTGCAAAATTTTCCATTGAAGGCTCTCTTTCTATAAACTGATCACCCAGAAAAGTCAGTCTTGGTTGTGATGACTGTCAGTATGACGGAGGTCCCACAATTCCCAAAGACACACAACCAGACAGAAATGAGAGACGAAGCAGAGTTCATTTCATCTGATAGAATGTGGAAAGGTTGTTTTCCTGGATTTCAAGGGATTTTAATGGAATTAGGCAGTATGTTCGATAGTTAAAGAATTAATCTTAAGCCGATAGGCTTTCTCTGATCAGCATCAAAACCAAACAGCCTGGACATACTGGTCAAATGCAGCACTTTTTTCCTTTTTTAATATTAAGCGAAATAGTATAATGAGAGTGATAGCCTCTCTCGCCAGCACGCAATGGGAGCTGGAGTCAGGCTTGGCCCTGTTGCTGGGATACCAGGGTCACCCCCTGTGGGTGACAGTGTTCATTGGCTCCTCTGTGGTTTGGAGAGAAAAAAAATGTGGGAGGTTGAGCACGAGTACTGATCAAAGTTTAGCCAGGGCCCTGCTGTTCTCCAAATAGATCCCCCCACTGCTGGGCTCTCAGTGCCAGCCTTGTTTCAATAAGTCTCCCTTATTGTACACGTAGCCAGGGGTCTTTGAGCCGAGCCACTCACTGCGAGCTTCCCACAGGATTACATATCTAAATATATGGTGTGAGAAGAGGCGCTGCTGCAGAAGTGTGTGTGCGTGTGTGTGTTTGAGCTTGTGTGAGAAGCATTTAGTGATTCAGTTAAATTAACCAGAGCTAAAGAGGATCAGATCATTGAAGGGCCCACCTCGCACTGGCTACTCCTGCATTACTGCGACTTTACCAGTGATCTTACTACTTACTGAGGCTATCTTCAGCTGTAGTGTTTTCAAAAAATACTGAATTTATATTTTAAGATACCCCCACCCCCACAAAAAAGGGAATATTCCCAGGGTTGTGCTTTTATTTGCTATCTCACCAAGAGGGAGATGAGACGAGGCTGATATCAGTTTCATCGGTGCATTCTGCAGACAGACGGGTGCAGGAAGTATTTATCAAAAAACACACCTCCAGCAGCTCTGAAACGGTCTTGTTTGCGTTTTATCTCGTGCTTTATCGTGAGAGGCCATCTTCCTATTTATGAAAAAACTGTGGGATTTTCATAGTTTTGACCAAACAGAAATTCATGATGCAATTGCGGCTATACTAGTCCACTAAACGTCAAACTGCTAAGGTGTTTTCACATGGTCACAGCTTGATTTTTCCTCATGCTTATCACTTAAGCTAGCAGAATGAAAAATTAAAAAGTAGGATGGTTTAGATTTTTTAAAAATGATCTTATTATTATTGTTATAGTATTATTCTTTAGTTTTCCAAAAATTATGACAGCTATTTTAGGGAGGAGCGAGTATTTCACAGAATGACCTTTGTGATTTATTTTTGTCTGTTCTTTTGTTGTGCTGTCAGTCTCCCATATCTTTGTTTTTTCATATCTTGATGTTGTTGGCTCCTGTCTGAGTCACATCAGCATCATTACCACCAGCCAGAAGTAGTTTTATTTACCTAAAGTGCACTAAAAATCTGCTCTGCTCCATCCGCCTGCTGGCTCAGAAAATTAATTACCATACAACGCCTTGTCAGTGGCGCCATAACCTCTAAGGTGTGTACTTGTACGTGCCCTTCTGGATCGTATCCTCTGGAGATCATTTTGCACCTTAATGATATGTACAAAAATTCAACTTTTTAAAATTTCTCTTTTAAAAGTTGGGTTTGATGCTGCCCATTAATTTATTACTGTTTCATACATGTGTAAGCAGACTGGTGTTTGATAGTGTTTTTTTCAGATCTTACTCACCACTTTATCCATCTCATATCAGCATCTCCAGCTATCAAGGAATCCCCTGTTAACGTAATATGCGTGTCTCTGGACTGTGGGAGAAAACCAGAGAATGCGCTGCAGAGAGAACAAGTGAGAACCTTCTTTCTTTAAGTCATCAGTGCAAATCTCTATACCAACATGCCACAGACACACAAGACTGATAACAAATTAAACTTGTCGGTTTAACTTAAAACTTTGAAATCTAATACTAAAACTTTTAATTTAACTACTTTCAGTCTAGTTTACAATTTCCTGTACAATACACCCATCAGCCACTTTTTAGTACCATATTTTAAACTGCCAATCACATGGCAGAGATTCAGTGCATTAAGGCATGTAGAGAGGTGGTCAAATTTTGCTCCTTCCTGTCGCTACAAGTTCAAGCTGAGGATCAGAATGGGGAAGAAAGGTGATTTAAGTGACTTTGATTGTGGCACTGTTGTTGGTTTTCTCATTGTTTTCCTAAACTGCTGATCTGCTGGGATTTTCCCCACACAACCATCTGTGGGTTTTAAAGAGAAAAAGAGAATAATAATAATATCCAGTGAGCAGCAGTTCTCTGGACTAAAATACCTTGTTCATACCAGAGGTCAGAGGAGAATAGCCAGACTGCTTTGAGCTGACAGGAAAGCAACAGTAACAAATAACCACCTGTTACAACCAAGGTATGCAGAAGAGCATCTCTGAACACACAACACATCCAACCATGAAGCAGATGGGCTACATCAGCAGCAGACAGTCTTGGTCAAGTTACTTGATTACTTCTCCAAGAAAGTAATCTCGTTACTTTACTGGTTACTTATTTTCAAAAGTAATTAGTTACTTTATTACTTAGTTACTTTTTAAAAAACATGACACACAACCTGAATACGTAATAAAGAAATAAACCTTTCAGCCCAGTTCTATTTTTTCTGCATAATCCATCATATAAAATTGAATCAAATGAAAACGTCTCGTTTTAAAACTTGTTTTATTAGTTTTAATCTTTTAACTTTATGCACATTGCATGAAGCAAAAAATAAATTATATGCAACTGTCTTTGATGTGAAGAAATCTTTCTGCATATTCCAGCATATAAAATAAAATATTTTTTTGTGTTTACACTCACTCTTTCAAATAGATGCAAGTAAAACACAGCAAAAAATAAATTAAATCAAACATTCAGCAGCACTAAGTCCTGTCGCTCGTAAATCTATTTTCACCTGTTTAGCAGGAGTGGGGCGGGTGGAGGTTTGCCCAGTACTGCAGCGGTCATGTCAGTGGGGGGATCCGGGGGTTTCTCTGTGAATTTCACATTCCCATGGCAGCGTGCTAGGTGCTTGCTCAGATTTGAAGTTTAATTTTTCCCTGTAAAAAGAAGTTTTCTTCCCAGTCAGAGTGTACAGCGACAAAGTTTTTGTCACTTTTTACGGAATCAAACTCAAAGTAATGTCAGTACTTCCAAGCTTTAAACGCTGCATGGTCGTACTCTCTCCCGCGCTCCATATTATGCATTGTTGATCTACACATTTCTGTTGCTGCCATGGACGTCGCATGCTCGTACGTCATTGTCATGAGACACTCTCACAAACAAAATCCCAGTTTAGTAACGCAGTAGTGGAGCGTGCTTACGGGAAAGTAACAGTAACCTAATGACTTTTTTTGCAATAGTAATCCCTTACTTTACTCGTTACTTGAAAAAAGTAATCAGATTACCTCGTTACTGCCCATCTCTGGCAGCAGACTACATGGGGTGCCATTCCTGTCAGCTAAGAACAGTAAACTAAGGTTACAATCGACATATAGGTTCCCCAAAACTGGAAGATCAAAAAAACGTTGTGGTGAAGTTGGTGAGGTATGAATATAAAAAAATATTTAGCATTAGGAAAAGCTGAAAAATGTATGAAAATACAGTTAAAAGTTCCAAATTTATGCTCTCCTTCACACTTTCCAAATCTCCAATGGAAGTTCCATTAGTTCCTGCTTGGGTTGCCTCGGCACGGCTCTGCACGCTGTTCAGGGTTTTTCACTATTTCTGATAGTGTTATGTCAAAGAGAAAAACTAGCTCATGAACATATGCTATTCAGAGTTGTTACTTATGTTTTCCCTCAAACGGATTTAAAAAATATTGCTAGCTTAAATGCACAGATACACCTTTATTAAAACAAGCAAGCCTTAAACACAGAGCAGCGCATTTCTTTCAGCATTCTCAAGTGTCTTGGAAATCCTGCAGGTCAACAGTGAAAAGTCAGTCACCCCTGTTAGTGAGTGAGGCATTCTGTTGATACTACAGTGTGCTTGGATGGGTGCAAAGTCGACTGGGGGAAGGGTTGGACTTCTTGGATTTCTAAATGGCCGGCAACACTGTAGATATGGGTCCAAGCTAATAGGCGGCTGTGGTTCCCACTGTCAAGCCTGATGGAAGCCAAACCCTGCAATGAGTAATTTCACAAATATAGCGGCAGGTGGGACTTGTTGGACATGCCTACTCTCTGCTTTACAAATGGTGGGTAATGTTCCTGACCTCCTCACCCCATCGGGGGGGCCTCGGCAGCTGGGGCACCTCAACCAGAGCAACCCACACTGTTGACTCCCTTGCGTGTGTAAACGCATGTATGTGCATGAATGTGCGTTTGTGGCTGTCTTTGTATATAAATTGCCACGCGGCCACCTGAGTTTTCCTTTATCCTGTTACATTTTTCATCTGCACCACACACGGTTTCCACAAAGTCTCCATTTAGGCTCTGTCTATCCACCTTTATACACAAACCCACCTTATCCAGACTGTGCAGCTCCCGTTTCTGCAAAGTCTTCACAGTGACCTCTGTCACTCTTGTGGCTCTGCAGTAGAGGAGATAAATCATACTACCACTTGATATAAACATGTCAGCACGCAGGCTTGGGGTGGGGTGAGGAGATCCAGGGCTACTACAGAGATTTGTCAGGATAATGGACTGTGTAAGATAGATGGACACAAATTGAACCATAAGCCCTTTTTCACACATGAACTGCAGTTCATCTCCTCAGTTGCCAGTTTTTAACCTCCAGTCCATGTGTTTGAAGGCTTTGTGTTGTCTGATTGTACCAACTGAGCTAATATTCCAGTACATACAGTAATTTTCAGATAACCCTAACCCATGCTGAGTTATTCCAGTAGCGTGAATACTTCTGAAGTTGGCTATTTCCTGCCGTGTGCACCATGTGGTAAAGGACAACTGAAGATAATAATACTGATGTGATTTTCCCTGCCAGGAAGACAACATAGTTCTCCAAGCTAGTGGTCTAAAGTTCCCATAATGGTCCCATAAAGGTGATGTAGGCCAGGATCCTCTGGATGGCGTTGTCCTTGACAATCAGGAAGCAAGATATGAGTCTAAGTGCTTCTGCTGCTATAGTAACGTCATGTCTTAGAGGCCGAGAGGCAAGAGGTCAGGCGTCATGGTGATACGGCGGGGTATACCGTCATGTCTGCAGCTGCTGTATGGTAAGAAGGATGAAGAAAGATGAAAAGAAAGAGTGGTACTGGAACAAAAGAGCCACACATAAAAAAAAAAACCCGGAGCAAACTGAACGAGACAGCGAGCTGCGAGAAGTGCTGAGTGGTTGAGTGCTGTGTCTTCTCAACACTCTATGAACCAAGCTAGTAGTGTTCAATAAAATGGTACAGTAAATGGCTAATGCATGCCTTGTGTGGAAAGGGACAGAAAGACAGTGAGTCTCCTTATCCTCAGGCCACAAGGGTCAGCTCATTAAAGCAACTGTCCACCGCTGAAGACAACACGGGAGCTCTTTGATGAAGCCGTGGCTCCGTGTCAGCCATGGAGATGCATATATAAACGCTCAGTCTGCCTGCTAAAAGCCTCTCTTGTCTGGGTCAGGGGGCAGAGCTGCAGTGGAGGTGGAGGACTGCAGGGGTACCCTGTGAGAGGAGAAAAAGCTTCAGAGTTAAACTAAGCTGATAGGAGGCCCTGTTCATCTTGCCACCCCTCAAGGATGATCCAATGCTGAATGCACAGCATGGTGCCCCATTCAAGATGTTCATACTGGTGCTAGAAAAGAAAAAAAACTAATAGGAAACTCAGCAAATGCCAGTATTTACTTTTTTGGCTGACAGATGTGACAGCTGTGGTGGTAAAGATGTTGAAAAGCTCAGAAAAAAAGTGATGTGTGTACATATGTTTGGGCTTCCTGCTTTTCTTCCCAAACAAAATGTGGACGGACGGGGGCTTTTCCTCTTCTCACAGAGCAGTTAGGGGTCTAGAGGGACTTCTCTGGGAGAAAAGTATGTAAAGCCAACTTTTTGGTTTGGCTGAGTAAGCCTGGCTGCCCTTTCTTTTCCTTTCTTTTTTTGTTTTCCACTGGGGATAGTTTTAATGACTTTGCAAAATACAACAGAGATCCTGAAATTAAATTAAACACTAGAAATGGGGGCAGACCTCACTCTGCCATGGAGTGAGATGATAATGGTTGTTCTAAGGATGGTTATCGAACGTATAGACGATTTTTGCATCTCCTCACCCACCACTCACACTCACATGCTGACATGTTTATACAAAACATGTTTCTTAGTCCGTTCTCAGCCACTCACAACCAAACAGTAGAAAAACGTAATGGGGCAACAGTGGATGACTTCTTTGTTCATCTACCCAGATAAATGCCTGTTGGTCAAATCTGATTAAACCATGCTGAAACCACCCCGATGAGTCAGCTCAGCTCCGGCTGAAAGTTTATAATATGACTTCTTTGGTTTTTTAGCTGTAAAGCTGCAGTCATTATTGAGTTGCTGCTGTTTTATCTAGGTGACTTGTCAACTGACATCACTGGTATTATATCATTTGAAGGTGACACGCCCTTTAGCCAAAAGACACAAGAGAACATTAGCTTTCATTCGGAGTTGTGTTTTTGACGTGTCACTCTAATATTTCCTTTTTTGTAGCTTTGATTTAGACTCCACCAGCAGAGAACTTCTACTGGTCCGCACTGCACATAGTCTATTTTTAGTCTAAACATATCAGTTAGTGCGCAAACAATCATATTATCTAGTTTAAAATTTCTATTTTTAATGATTATTTCACTTAAATAAAATAAGTGGACTATTTGGACAGAATCTACCCTACATGCACAGTATATTATATGTTTCTTGTTATCTTCTTTCCTGTGTTTAATGACTTTGTGTTCTCAGGTTATTGACTTTGCATAGTCAAATGCTCCCAGGCTCTCGCACTGTTTGTTTGTCAGTAAGTCGGTCTCTACCCTCCAAGCTGTGTCTCAGAAACACATAAACAGGCCCCTGCAGTCAGCATCACTGATGTCACTGTCGTCACACTCTAGCTTTGTTTCTTCCAGCTCGGGAAGTGGACACAGGTCAAGGGAGGCCGATTCACTCTGGTCATTCTGGACATGAAAGACTCAGCCGTCCTTGACCTTAGAAAGGTGAGGCAGCCAAAGGCTGAAGTCATGGTTTGGGGAAGAACATTTTCACATACACATGGAGTTCAGTTTTGATTTCTAATGAAACAACAAAAGAATGTGATGACAAAACTCAGCCAGTTCTGATAGAAATCTGTTCAGCAGAACATGTTTAATTCATGCTCTGCTGCCTTTAACTAAAAGCACTTGTAACATGTCTGTCATCATTCGACAGTGCATAAAATAAACCTGCTCACCCTAAAATCATAAGGATGCAGACTTTTCTTACTGGTGAAAGGATAATTACAACCAGAATGAAGGTTTCCTACAGGCGCATGGGAAGATCTGTCTCAGTCAAACCTGTGGTT